>JBAIZL010000001.1:222517443-222532443 GCA_036971475.1 Prosapia bicincta | reverse complement strand
AACAATAACAATGGTCACAGAAATAGAAGTGCTCGCGCTAAACTAATGTTGGTAGACTAAGTGCCCAGTACATAAAAATATACTCTAGTATGTAGTAAATCCATTCGGGGGGGGGGGACATAACAAATGGCACACTTGACAAATAAAATATAAATGTTTTGTAATTTGTGTAACTTATGCAGAAACAAATTTTTTTTCCAGGCCGACATGAGGAAGTATGTAACATGTTAAATATGTGGCGATAAGTTAGCTTGTATAAAAATTGGTTTTGTTTTAGCTAACGTAGAGTCGGCCAAATTTAAATGAAAATATTGTTTCTGAAAAAGTCATTGGAAAGCGTTTGGGTAGAGATGTATACTAATACCACAGATAACCAATCAAAGCCCTCTATTTTAAAAATAAAAGGAGGGGATTCGATTGATCAAATGTAAGGAATCTGGAGGCCTGAGGACCTATCTCTTCTGATCTTGCTTTCATAGAAGACATCTGTGGGTTGCGATATTGGAGTTAAATAACTTTTTAAAATCTTTAATTATGTAATATACAAAATTAAATATTAACAAGTTAAAAGATGTTTTGTAAAATTAATTATGTAGTTTGTGTTAAAAGTTTAAAAAAATTATTTACATTAAAAGTGTAAAACCGAGTAAGGATTGGATTTGCTAATAAGCCAAAGTTCAAGCAATTTCATAAACTCAGTAAGTACACAACAGCTACTAGTATGCTTCTAACCAAATGTTCAAAAATTACGAATAATTTACTAAAAATTGCCATTTTATTACGAATAATTTTGTTTTATTGAAAAAACCCTTGAACTTTTTAACATATAACTTCTAAGAAATTAAAACTTCTACAACATTATATATAGGTTTGCTGAAGTAGTTGTATCAATTTCTATTTAACGAATATAAAAATAATCCTAAAACCCGTAATTCGTTTATTTTCTACTGGTACTTCTCACGGGTCGCATAAATACAAGAGTTAGCAGTGGGAACACATTTAGTCTACACAGAGCGCGATCCGACAAAGTGGATGTAAATGAACAAATAAATCGCCGAGAAGTCGTTGAGAACCCTTTTACGCGAGCTGCATTACTGCCTCGCTAATTAACGTCACAACAGTTTGCTACGTCATTACAGTTTTTATTGGAGATTTTTACGTGAGGACAAGACGTACGAGTAGGAAACGTGCTTTTCTTCGTAATGAATGGTGATAGGAACGTATATATTATCCCATTGAATACAAGGGCTGGCTGCATTACTGCCTCGCTAATTAACGTCACAACAGTTTGCTACGTCATTACAGTGTTTATTGGAGATTTTTACGTGAGGACAAGACGTACGAGTAGGAAACGTGCTGATACGAACGTATATATTATCCCATTGAATACAAGGGCTGGCTGCATTACTGCCTCGCTAATTAACGTCACAACAGTTTGCTACGTCATTACAGTGTTTATTGGAGATTTTTACGTCAGGACAAGACGTACGAGTAGGAAACGTGCTGATACGAACGTATATATTATCCCATTGAATACAAGGGCTGGCTGGATTGGTTGGCTAGTGGGGAACGCACTACACTACTAATAAAAGCTAAAAAAGGTTTGAAGCTTTGACAAAACAAAGGTTATACAAAGTTACAAAAATAAGACTTCCAAGCATGGGTTGTCGGAGGATGTAATAAAAATCACATCATTCACAATGCGTGTATTTCTGGCTCAGTTTGGACCTCTCTATGAGTGGGTCTCGTGTTCTCCCTTATCTCAGAATTAAAAATGCTTTGCTTAACCGTGCTCAACCCACAATCCTTACAAGTCATCCGATCCTCCCTCGAACTATGCAGTAGCATAACAGAGTATGGCGGTCCAACTCTGGCTCTGTTCATAGAGGCCTCGACATAGCTAACAGCTAACAGATTTTTTAATATAACTTTCAAATAATAAAAATTATAACATAAAAAATTGTTTACACCGTTTTTAAAGCGAATGCAGTACAGCAGAGTATCGATAATAAGAGGGAGATGGGACCGGGACCTCCTCGGATTACACGGAAATACGTTCTTGTGTGTTAGAAAAAAAACGGAGTTTCATGAACCCTAATACTACAATTAAAAATGCAGAAAAAACTTTATTTATTACTGTATTTAGATAAATTAATATGACTTTGGAGTACATTGTTCATCACGGTTGCTACAATTTTTTGAAAAAGTTCTTATGTGTCTTCTGCGATTGCTTTTCAGATAGTTTTCGTGCTGCGGTGTCGCGTAGAAGTCTTAGCAGAAGCACATCTATTGACGTGGTGTCTGTTGTACAATATAGCGTAGTGCAGTTGTCAAGGCGGTCGTTCCTTCACCATGGCTAATTTTACCGTCGTCTATACTCTAGCCATCACTACCGTCAGTAGTTTTCGTGCTGCGGTGTCGCGTAGACGTTTTAGCAGAAGCACATCTGTTGGCGTGGTGTCTGTTGTACAATATAGCGTAGTGCAGTTGTCAAGGCGGTCGTTCCTTCACCATGGCTAATTTTACCGTCGTCTATACTCTAACCATCACTACCTTAAGTAGTTTTCGTGCTGCGGTGTCGCGTAGAAGTCTTAGCAGAAGCACATCTATTGACGTGGTGTCTGTTGTACAATATAGCGTAGTGCAGTTTCCAAGGCGGTCGTTCCTTCACCATGGCTAATTTTACCGTCGTCTATACTCTAACCATCACTACCGTCAGTAGTTTTCGTGCTGCGGTGTCGCGTAGACGTTTTAGCAGAAGCACATCTGTTGGCGTGGTGTCTGTTGTACAATATAGCGTAGTGCAGTTTCCAAGGCGCTCGTTCCTTCACCATGGCTAATTTTACCGTCGTCTATACTCTAGCCATCACTACCTTCAGTACCATTGCAATAATCGTAACACGTGTTATCTCAAACTGTTCACATAGGAACATCAGCATTTTATTCCACCACTTACCGGATGTATCTTAACTTATTTTGCTCCATGTCTCGGAAGCCTAGACGGCTTTCTTCCCCTTCAGTCGCTTCATCATACATTCCACAACGCACTGATCCATCGACTGGATTAGGCGCGTAACACGTGTTATCTCAAACTGTTCACATAGGAACATCAGCATTTTATTCCACCACTTACCGGATGTTTCTTAACTTATTTTGCTCCGTGTCTCGGAAGCCTAGACTGCTTTCTTCCCCTTCAGTCGCTTCATCATACATTCCACAACGCACTGATCCATCGACTGGATTAGGCGCGTAACATTTGCGGGAAGATATAAAGCACGGATACCATCAGAACACAGGAGATCTGCTTTCTCTAACAGTAAAATAGCCTTCCGAGGCAAACTCTTTGCTTTTAAAACTTTTGTTTCGGGCACAAATTCATTAAAAAACCACTTTTTGAATAGTTGTCTATCCATCCAATCAGCACTTTAGTTCTTGGAAAAGTTTTTAAACGCAGGGGGCTTAGCCGGCTCGAATTTAACGGAAGCTCGAGAAATCGGGACTGTACTGTAATAAGGTTATACTGATAAATCACCTCTATAAAGCCAGAAAGATATTATACACAGCGTATTTTATATGATTGCACTATTATCCAGCTGTGAGTTGTATTAAATGTTTCAAGTCTTTAAATCAACGGGAAGTTAATTCCAAGACTATTGTAAAACTTGTACCTGATAGAGGAACAAGGATATTAGTTACTACAAGCATGTGCACAAGGCTTTATATTCAGGAAAGTCGAACACGGCGTGTCTCTGTCTGATGGTTCAACCACGTTGCAAGCTTTTCTTTAATGGCGGAGGAGATACAATATTTGTGTAAAACATCAGTGATGTAACTTTTAAAATGTATTTTACAAAGTGTTTTTAAGCTTTCGTTAATTGTTTTCTAATTTAAAAAATGTGAATGATCCACTTGTTGATGGTTTGCACGATGGTCCTCAAGGAGAATCCCGCTCCGAGCCTCGATAGACACGTAACTTCGGGTGTGAAGGTTATCACATCCCTCCCACAGGGGGTGACGCAAATTCAAGGTATACTGACCAGTAACAGGAAATCCCCAGAGGTGGAACGTGCACAAGTCCCACGCGAAGAGATCTGCACGCACGGATGAAGAAGAGTGCTGAAGGCGACGTCTGCTTTGGAAGGATATGCAATTATTGTGAATGAAGACTTCTTAAAGGATGTTTCTGGGAGATAGACCGTTCTCCACCCGTTATAACCCCTTGTTGGAAGAAGCATAAGTAGGGGCAAGGACATAGTGGGTACAGGATGTGTTCGGCTCTACAAAATGGCTGACATGGACAGTATGAAGATACTTTAATGCTTTGGGTTTAAGATATTAAGAGATTTCAACAGAGTACATGAATGTACCGAAGCGAACAATAGTTTCAGAGTTTAATTTATTATAAACGGCTCCAAGCTGCGACCTTACGGGGAGCAAATGTTTGACAAACAGTCCCAGTTCCCAAACCACGCAGTCTGTGCATTGCGGTAGAAACTAACTAACCTATATTATCACCTGCAAACCCAAACTGGTTCGCAATTATTGCAGCTGACAGAGCTATCTGTTGAGTTAAACAAGAAGCATTGTCTAAAGTTAGCAACACCTGGGAAATGTGTTTTAATTTATTATAACTAAATACAAAAGCAGATGCTTTGCTCATTAGATAGTGTAACTATCTATGTACTGCTACAATTAAAGTGTTCAATAGCGTTTCAACTATTATGTTTCCATCCTTACCCATGTATTAGGAACAGATAAAATTTCATAAATTATTTATAGTTATAGAAGCTATTAAATTTATCACTTACACTTAGAACCAAGCTGAGAGCAAACTTTACTTTTGTAAGACATTCCACAAGATAAACGTTCGGAGAACTCTTCCATCTGGAGCCTGGAAGAAAACTAAAAATAAGAAAAAAACCCGAAAATATAGAAACGTTATTTTTAGTCAGAAATTGTACACGCAAAAATATCATTACATTTTAAAAAGATATTTTATTAGAACTAAACAATAATAAAGTATTGTGGAGATGTAAAATATTGTAAAAGAAGATAAAAAGAAAAATATCTGTAGAGAAAGGGCTGGAGATATTACAGAGACAAGTGTAGAGATTTCGGAGTGCAAAGCTCCGACAGCCATACTGCAGCACACAAAACGTTAAACACCATTCACAGAGGGAAGAGGTTCCAATATGCTAACACAACATATTAGAAACGGAAGCGGGACTAACATGGTGGTAGGAGATGTAAGGAAACCATCAAGTGTGCAGAGGTTTCATCTTCTGGATGAAAGGGCTTCATCTTCTCTCTATATCGGGGCCATAAAAAGATCACAATTAGGGCTTCCAAGTGAGGAAAAGTCAAATAATTAGAGATGGGAAGAAATACTATGAAAACAGTAATAGTCCCCAAATTATAGTAAGCAAATTAAATATGCAATCATATTGCGGCCTAGGTGCATATGTACGAACATGAATGGATCTTTCCTCCTGTAGTCCGCATTACGGAACCCACAATAACCCGGCTAATCGAGACAGTTATATAATTTCGAAAACAATTGCAAAGTTAATAATGGTTTAAAGCCTGTGATCGCTAGTGTGTCCACTGTAATTGTGCCATACGTATTGTAATTGTAAAACGGAGTTACGCTCTCATTAAACGTGTTGATTGGCGAGTGACGTAACATTATTCCTGCTGAGAGAGACTATTTGTCATGCCAAGCTGTTGAACCTATGTTTTATAATACTAAAACAGCCCAGTTTATTAACATCACACTTTAGCTTGGATTGTTCTTCAAATTAAAATCTATATGACCTTACCTTTACCAACAACAGTGAAATTTATCTTCACCACTGAATTATTTCTAATTTTACGAAACCGTTCTCACTGCCACCGGTAGAAGGCCTTGAGGTCTATCTCAAGCTAACTCCCTTGCACACACTATAATATCATTCTACCCTATTCCTAGTAGCAAAGGATCCTCAACTCAGTTTCTCCTTCTGCACTCCTTCATATAAAGCCATGCAAATGGTCCAGAGGGTTTGTTCCCCTACCTGAATCCTATCTATACTCAAAACCCTTCCATAAATAAGTGGTCCAGTGAGTTGTTGCCCCTACCTGAAACCTATTTACATTCAAAACTCTTCCCTACAAAAATACACCAGAAAGTTGTTACCCCTACCTGAAGCCTATCTACATTCAAAACCCTTCTCTAAATAGCAAGTCCAGATATTAGTTGCCCCTATATGAAGCCTATCTTTATTCAAAATCCTTCCCTAAATAACTGGTGCAGAGGGTTCTTGCCCCTACCTGAGCCTTATCTACATTCAAAACCCTTCCTTAAGTAACTGGTCCATAGGGTTGTTGAACCCATCTGAAGTATATCTTTATTTAAAACCCTTCCTTAAATAACTGATGCTGAGGGTTGTTGCCCCTATCTGAAGCCTATCAACATTCAAAACCCTTCCTTAAGTAACTGGTCCATAGGGTTGTTGCCCCCATCTGAAGTCTATCTTTATTTAAAACCCTTCCTTAAATACGTGATGCAGAGGGTTGTTGCTCCTACCTGAAGTCTATCTAAATTCAAAACCCTTCACTAAATAACTGGTTGAATGGTTAATAACTGGTCCAGATGGTTGTTGCCCCTATCCGATGCTTATCTATATTCTTAGCCCTCCTGAGGTATAACTCATGATCGTCTTGAAAAGAGAAAATTAACCAAATCAACATAAAAACACTTCTATATTGTCATATTTCTATACAATCGAACCCTATGTGTTCAGAAACATCATTAAAACATGAAGGACGATAAAACCTAGGCAAAACCCTAAGAAAATATTGCACACAACAGATCTGCTTTCCTCAGCTCCTTCATATTAATATTACGTATTAACAAACTGTGTTGTTTGTATTACTGTATTACTGTTGTTTGTTTGTTATTACTATTCTTTAATATATAAACTTGCTTACCTTAGAAACACATGTCAACAATACATGTATCCAAGTAACGAATATGTAAAAATACACAAATAACACTTTCTAAACACTATGGCACTACAACAATATATCTGTAATTAATATATATATTTCTTTATATACTTCTAACTATCGATAGATGATATTTACACTTATATGTTTCATATTACGAACAAGTTTAAGCAGCGAGCAACTGTCAGAGTCGCGCAAGCGGCGGCGAGGTATGTCTGTGACACACTGAGTAAGGGTGGCTTGTTCACCCCCTTTAGTGCTGCCTCCTGGCGGCAAAGTCAAAACATAGTCGACTTTATTATCATTTCACGTGTTTCGATGAAATGTATCAGGCGATTGTTTGTTAAGGACCACGGCGTGATTTATTCACTCCCTGTAATCGGTTCGATACAAATAGCCATCAATCCGATGCTATGACTGCGGTTTTAGCGTTCTTTGGAAGTCGTGTCTTTTTAACAAATACCAATGTTTAACGGTGGATTTATCTGTAACCACCCTTTACTAATTTTTTGTATTGTTTAGTTGAGAAATTTTTATGGCGGTGCAAATTTTTAATAAACTGAAGATACCACAGCGCTTGGGAATTTTTACAATGTGTAATGTTACTGAGATCAATTGTTTCTTGAAGTAGAACTTGAGGGTTAACGCGAACATATATTTTTGGTCTTCACTTAGAGGTTATGTACAGAAATACCGTCCGGTTAATTGTGGAGTGTAAACCCTCGTAGGCCTTTCTGTAAGCAGTGAGTTGATGTCTGAGGGAAACTAACCGTAAATACAGTGATCTCTAAATATGCTGACTTGTAAATTGTCCAAGATATATTTATTAATAAGGTTCATTTACTAGGGAACTTACAGTAAATGTCCACGGAAAAAAAAATTATAGGACTTGTGCGATATAAAGGTCTTGTGAAGGTACTTTTTAACCCCTTCCTAATTACTTGTATTTTTTAAAAGTAAAAGTCGAATAATTTCAAGTTATATTTCTAATTTCAGTCACACAAAAATATTTTTATTAGACCATATGAATCAAAGATCTGTTAGTTTTTAGATAAATTTCTTTTCCTAGGAAGTCAAGTTATTATAGAATTGTGTTATTGTTGCACAAGCCCAAAAAAAGACATTTGTTACTGTGTATTTAGCACAACAAAAACTTTACTTTTTTAAATTAAATTATTAAATCGAATGTTCATTTCATAACCAACCTTCTTCAGTTGGTACTTACTACACAGGTCCTCCACCTGACAACAGAAATGTACATATGGTATTGTTTTTCATGTTGATTACCTACTTTTAGAAAACGTTTTAGCTAATTAGTTTGTATTGTGTAAAATGAATTAATTGTGTTCAATATTAACGTCTGACTTTCCCAGGGACGAAGTTCGGCGCGTCCAGAACGGATTGAATTCTGTTGGAAATGCATTTGGCGGGGATTTAATTATCCGAGTTGTGGGATCTGTAATTGCTGGAGTTGTTTGGAACTCTACTTGCTCGGATTGCACACGACTCGTTACAAACTCTACAGTGCCACTGTGCGCTGCACAGTGCCTGAATCGATTCTGTTTCACTACTAAATATTATAGTTTAACATTATCACTTTAATCTGGGTATTTTAATTTTAGTTAGACTAGCGGCAGTTACTATCCCAGGGAGAGCCTTCTAATGGAACCGTCTTTACACTTAATACCACGGTATAATCAAGCTGTGACGGGACAGTTGCAAGCCTGGGATTGTGCTCATAATAACGCACCTCCTTCGAAATAGTTACAAGGGACGTTTTCAACGGTATGTTCTCTTCTGAAAGCATTCTTGGAAGTTCTTCTCCTGAAGGACCCTCTTATATTTATCGGAATGTCTTCTGTTTAATCAATAATTTTCCCTTCCTGTGAAAACTCCCGTTCAGGAACAGATAAAAGCGTATAGGGAAGTTTGTATTAAGGCAACATCGAGTTAAACTCCAAGAAATACGGTGGAAAATGTTAGGATTAAAGGAGGAAAAACACGTTGCTAAAATAATACAAGTAGATGTTGAAAAGATAATGAGAAAGAAATTAGCAATCTATCTAATAAAGACCTCTATTTAATGGGTTTAATGTTCGAAGATTCTAAAAACGTTGGAGCATAGAATCAGTTATTAAACCAGTTGACAGTCTCACACAGCTGACATTAGTATTGTTTTATAAATAACAATGGTTTAATGGCACAAAACGCATTAACTATTTATTCTACAAGGAATGTAGCAAAAGTGGCAGTTTAGGCCTGACTGCACGATTACATACCGGAGACATAGTTGTTTCTCTAAGGAATGCCAGACTGTATCTACAGCAGTGTTTTACTCAACTCAATTCACATACTCTGAACATTGTGGTGTAAAATTACCTTCTAAATAAAAACATTAATTCGCATGGGAGTCGAGACAAAATTTAAAAACACTTTGAATATTTGTAAAAGTTTTCCAAACCTGAAGAAAGGATTTAAGGTAATATACTCCTGATAATTAAATATCTATATTATTATTATATATATAATTTAATAAATATCTTACAAGAAAAACGTAATCTACCATTCAGACACGGACAAGGGACGCGCACATACACACACACCCACAACACACACACACACACACCCACAACACCCACAACACACACACACACCCACAACACACACACACACACACACACACACACACCGCCTATGTTACCTTAGGCCAATGTCTATACACAATGTACTATGAGTTAACACTGAACGTTCCCTCACACTTGTGAAACAGAAACTAAATACACATTAAAGGCGGGATTAAATATAAAAGAAAATGTTGTATTTATATAAGAAATGAAACAGTATGTGTGAAGGATAAACTGTGTAAAGGAAATGCGACAACTCCAGTGCAAGACCCCCAGTAAACATGAAATCCTTAAACGTTCCAAGACTAACAGGTGTCCGTAACACATTTAGCCCAGTCAATCCGTGGTCAAGCAGTTTCTGAAATCTCTCTACTGAACTTACAATCCTATTGCTAGACACAGAACGAATGTAATACATGATTCTACGCCAGTGCGGCTATCCACGAGAGCCTCGGTGTTCCCGACCATTACAATATACTAACTAGGATCCAGATCAGGAGTTACGATTCCTAACTTATGTAGTCAGTTATGACACTATACCCTAATTATTAAATACCTCCACATTTAAAACACAAGATTAAACAAAAATTGTTCTATAGAAGGATTTCATTAGTAATGTTACTTCACAACATTTCTTCGAGAGATTTGAAGCAAATATTCACGTCCGCTTCGTAGATACGCCCAAATGAACGGTGTTTAGAACAATGATCTCTAAACCTCAATATATATTTTCCTTTTAACATTACCTTACTTAAGGCTCTAAACATAGTACCTGCAGGGTTATACAGGTATAAGGAACCATGGACTAAGTGCTTTTACAGTTTATGCTTGCATATTTTTTTTTTTTTCACTAGGCAGAATATATATTTTCCTGCACATCTGCATGACATCAATTCCAAACTGAAGAATGTCAATGTGTTTTTCTTTCCACCAAATGTTACATCGATACTTCGACCACTCGATCAGCGAGTAATAAAAAATTTAAAGCTACACTACAGAAAAAGAATTTTACAAAAGATTGTGACTACCGAAGAGAACAATGAAATCGTACCAAAAAGCATTGTTAATCTAAGGGACTGCATCGCTGAATTGGCAAAAGTTTGGACGAATGACGTGAAGGAAACAACAGTTGTTAATTGTTTCTCCAAAGCTGGATTTAATTCGGTCACACATGAAGAGGACAGTGAGGACAACATGACTTTAAGTGAATTAAAAAAGCAAAGGGATTTTCTGAAGAGTTCAGGAAACGTAGCTGATGACGTTCCACTTGAAGAATTTATTTGCCTGGAAGAAGATTTGGCGGTTTCCAATTTTCCAGACAACGAAGACATACTCCAAGATGACAAACTCAAATGAACTTTTGAAAGATGATGACGACGACTATGACGATGATTGTGATGAACCTGAAGAGTAGAACCCTACAGATCATGAAGTTTTACAAGCTTTCAAAATCATCAGGCGAGGATTTCAACTGAAAGATGGTGTACCAGACAACATTTTTTATTGTCTGAATACATGTGAAACATTCATTGAACGTGATGTTTTATTCAAACGTAAAGTGCAACAAAAAATTACTAACTTTTTCAAGTAAAATTTTGAAAACTAGAAACGATTTAAAAAGTACCTATACGAAGTTACTGTATTACTTCGTATTTTATGTACATCGTATTTTATGTTTAATTTAATACTGTATTTTTTCTCCGAATACGGTCTGTGTAGTGTATAAAATAGTTTGTGTTGTTTGAAATCGAATTGTGTAAATAAAAATAAAATATTGATAGATTGTGTGTATTCAAATAAAATCAGTATAGGCAGTTAATAAATGTAATACGGTTAATCAATAATACAGTTACTAAATTACGGCCTACTGAGTTTGCTTCGATTAAATTCCATTACGTTCAAGTCATGCTTCCTGAAAATGAATTGGTGAGTGTACTTATTTACCAGTAAGTTTCCATAAGCAGTAGATAACTTATCATAATAGCCTATACAGAGTAGACCATATGAAAAATATTGAATGTGGGTATCTAATACAATGAAGAAACATCAATAAAACATTTTTAACAACTTGAATTTCAAATAAAGTGAGACTTTATAAAACATTATCCTATATTAACATTGGCCTATTACACTAACTACGATCGCGATATTATACTGTATCCCTTTTATTACCGCAGGTAGTGCGATATGCATAAGGGTGGGAGCATTATTTACAACACAACCTCTCATAAACGAATACCTCTCTACAACGAATTTTTTATATATATAACAATTAATATTATTGGTTATTATTTAAAATGTCTTTGAAAGAAGAATTGCTTGGATGTATTGCTGCCAGGAGCAGCTGAAGGAACCCATGGCTGTATCGTGCAGCACACGTTTACGCCTTCAAGGACAACATTTAAACTCGGATCAATACGTTTACACGTCATTAAGCTTGTTAACTCAAGTGACACTCGACGCTTCGATGCACTTTCGTCACAACTAAAAGAGATTTGGCATCATTAAAATGCCCCGTTCAAATAAAAAGATTTCCCTGTGACGACAACGCTCAACAAGCAAGACGTTACAAGGGATATTTCAGTTTACCTGCTACAAGTGTCGAGAAAAGATAGATTACCAGTTATCAGTCTAACAGTGTAGCTTACTTGTTATGAAAATATTTTTATTCACCACGTTATCATTAAGCATATTGATTCTGCAGTACATTAATATTATAATTCCGTATATATGTTTGTAATGGTCGATAAGAAACCTTTCGTTGTGTAACTAGACACACACACACGCACATACACACGCACACACACACACACACACACACAAACACTCTCTCTCTCTCACATACACACACACACACACACAAACACTCTCTCTCTCACACACACACACACACACACACACACACACACACACACACACACACAAGAAGTAACTAGACAGACACACACACAAGAAGAATTCAGTAAAATTTTGACTTTAACGACAAGAACAGCAAGAATTCGAGAATTTAATAGCCTTTAGAAAATAATTTTCAGACGTACATTTACAAATATATGTACGTACGAAACCGCCCTTACACCGACAGCAAGAAGACCCGTAATCATGTAATAGAAGGCGGTTCTCACAATTCACTGGTACTTCATTACCTCAAGTTGTAAACAAAGAAACAATTTTTTTCTACTTAAAAATTCGTAGACTAAACCACGACCACTATACTAGGAAAAATACGTTCCGAAGGATGTATTTGGGATTCCTAACTGTAATTAATGCAATTGCAGTCCTTGCCAATGCGCACACACTACAATTCAGCGCACAGTCACTGAGGTATCTGTGGTAATTGTAGGACAGCAGTTTCTGCAAAGAGATGTCATTATTTACGTGGTAACAAACTGAAACGCTCAAGTGAGTCCTATACTAAGCGTGCAAGTGATTTTACACAATTATCTGGGCCGCAAGGTGACGGGTGAATCCTTGGTTGACGTCACAAAATGAGTCGAGTACACGAAGTGAGCTGCTAAACAGGGATAAGTTCAAGGACGTTGCGCTCTGTAACAACGAATTTGGATTCTGCACAATATTACGGACTAAGCTGTTCCTGTTACTAGCAAGCTGAAAATATTTTCCTAAATGTAGATAAAAATCTTCAATCAAAAGGTCGCAATTTACATTGGCATTATGATATGCCAGCTACACGCGACGGGTGAGGCTAGTATTTAGCCTACAATGTGTCTGTTACATCTGGCTATTTTATGCTGGCAAAAGTTCCTTCTGTACTTTAGCGAAACAAAATGGAAACTTAAAAAGAGAGTTTGCAAATTGATGGTGGAAGTTTGCACTGTGACTTGAAAGCGTGAATAATCAAAGCCCATACATCTGTCTACTTTGTTACTCGCCAATCCTTTTATCCTGGCATCCTTTATCCGGGATTCGACAAGAGCAATGGCTTAGTGAGTCTTTTAAAACTCTTTTGCTGCATAGATAACTCAAAAACCACACTAAAAATACTCGGTGAAGTTACCTAGGTATAAGTGACTTAAAATAAAGTGTACTGAAATTGCACTAGTTTTGCATTTATAACTATAATCGTCATAAACAAGTGACGTCATTACAAACCTTTCCGCGCCACTCTAATGGCTTCAATATGGCCTATACTTTTTAGCACCAGCTTTGAGACTACGAGTGTGTTCCTCACCACTAAAGTTACATTTTGTTTTTAACAATCTAACCCATGCTTATAGAACCAATTTGTCTAAGGACTTTTACAACAATAATTTTAATTACTATTTTAATTAATTTTATTACTTCTTTTGTTTTTACTGTTTATGTTTAACTAGGTTTAATGTAAACTATCAACATTTTGTAACATTAACCATTGTCAATTACTGTACTCTTTCACCACTATTACCTATTCGCGAACGTCATTTGCGTGTGTGTGTGTGTGTGTGTGTGTATGTGTGTGTGTATGTGTGTGTGTGTGTGTGTGTGTGTGTGTGTGTGTGTGTGTGCGTGTGTGTGTGTGTGTGTGTGTGTGTTTATGTGTGTGTGTGTGTGTGTGTGTGTGTGTGTGTTTATGTGTGTGTGTGTGTGTGTGTGTGTGTGTGTGTGTGTGTGTGTGTGTGTTTATGTGTGTGTTTATGTGTGTGTGTGTTAATGTGTGTGGGGAGAGAGAGAGAGTGTGTGTGTGTGTGTGTGTGTGTGTGTGTGTGTGTGTGTGTGTGTGTGTGTGTGTGTGTGTGTGTGTGTGTGTGTGTGTGTGTGTGTGTGTGGAGAGAGAGAGTGTGTGTGTGGAGAGAGTGTGTGTGTGTGTGTGTGTGTGTGTGTGTGTGTGTGTGTGTGTGTGTGTGTGTGTGTGTGTGTGTGTGTGTGTGTATGTGTGTGTATGTGTGTGTGTGTGTGTGTGTGTGTGTGTGTGTGTGTGTGTGTGTATGTGTGTGTGTGTGTGTGTGTGTGTGTGTGTGTGTGTGTGTGTGTGTGTGTGTGTGTGTGTGTGTGTGTGTGTGTGTGTGTGTGTGTGTGTGTGTGTGTGTGTGTGTGTGTGTGTGTGTGTGTGTGTGTGTGTGTGTGTGTGTGTGTGTGTGTGTGTGTGTGTGTGTGTGTGTGTGTGTGTGTGTGTGTGTGTGTGTGTGTGTGTGTGTGGAGAGAGAGAGAGAGTGTGTGTGTGTGTGTGCAGAGAAAGAGAGTGTGTGTACATTTCTGAAATAATATTATTACATCACAATATAAATAATAACTTAGGCTAACCTTAATAGCCCATAAAATAAACGAACGTTTCCATAGTTAGAATACACCAAGTCGGCTACAGGACACATAACTTGTCCTCCAGTTTGGTTGCGTTTAAGATCACTTTACTATCCCGACCATTTAAAAAAAACGATTGAAGTAACTGGAG
>JBAIZL010000001.1:222489943-222509943 GCA_036971475.1 Prosapia bicincta | reverse complement strand
ATGATGATGATGATGATGATGATGATGATGAAAAGTTATTACCTGAAGTACATCCGTTCATTCTGAAGTGCACAAAATCTCACTGATGGAATACCGTGAAGAAATACGTATTAAAACAACAGACATACTCAAAAATCACAAAATAATCGTTTATTATTGACTCATACGCGTTTCCATGACAAAGTTATCATCATCAATGAGTGTTGCTACTACAAGCTCACTTCAGTTGTAAGTTAGAGTTTATAGTAGCAACACTTACTGATGATGATGACTTTGTCATTGAGTCAATAAATGATTAATTTGTGAGTCTTGTGTATGTATTTTATTTGTTTTATTGAAAAGGATTGTTTGTAGTGGAAATGGCTCTTAAGCCGCATTTTAGTTGGCGCTCCTCTATTCAGAGCCGACATTCCTTGCTTAATACGACACGGCGCTCACACACTCGACGCTATTCAGGTTGTTTAATTAAATTTTCACACCCAATATAGTTTGTATTAAATAAATGTGTCGCATTATAGATGTATCTTAAGCTGCGACGTGGCGCGTCTGTCTCCAGTCTAATACTTTACTGTTACCATAGCAACATATTTGTTCCTGATATAAAACTATACAGCAAGAGCACAATTCTAACATCGTCTCTGTTGGCGACTGACTGTAGAGGGTTAAGGTTCTCGCTAACTTTTCTCTTACTGTAGGCTAATGCTATCAGCAAATAGGAAATCGCACCCCTGTTACAGATTAGAAAGGGATGTTACATCATTCCAAGTGCAGGGTGTCATTCATACGAGACCAGTTTTGGGTTCATAAACAAACGTCTATTAGTTACATCTCTATGAGTGGGACTATGATCTCAATGAGGGGAGGGGTGCAGAGAGACGTCTACCCGCTACCCAGACACATTATAAGAACTGAGGCAGGCACTATGGAGTGTGACTAGTTTAGAGAGAGTCCGAAAGAGCGAGAGTGAATAAAGAGAGACAATGGAGTGCAGGGAGAAGTCCACCCGCTACCCAGACACATTATAAGAACTGAGGCAGGCACTATGGAGTGTGACTAGTTTAGAGAGAGTCCGAAAGAGCGAGAGCGAATGAAGAGAGACAATGGAGTGCAGGGAGAAGTCTACCCGCTACCCAGAAACATTATAAGAACTGAGGCAGGCACTATGGAGTGTGACTAGTTTAGAGAGAGTCCGAAAGAGCGAGAGTGAATAAAGAGAGACAATGGAGTGCAGGGAGACGTCTACCCGCTACCCAGAAACATTATAAGAACTGAGGCAGGCACTATGGAGTGTGACTAGTTTAGAGAGAGTCCGAAAGAGCGAGAGTGAATAAAGAGAGACAATGGAGTGCAGGGAGAAGTCTACCCGCTATCTAGTTACATTATAAGAACTGAGGCAGGCACTATGGAGTGTGACTAGTTTAGTGAGAGTCCGAAAGAGCGAGAGTGAATAAAGAGAGACAATGGAGTGCAGAGAGACGTCTACCCGCTATCTAGTTACATTATAAGAACTGAGGCAGGCACTATGGAGTGTGACTAGTTTAGAGAGAGTCCGAAAGAGCGAGAGTGAATAAAGAGAGACAATGGAGTGCAGGGAGAAGTCTACCCGCTATCTAGTTACATTATAAGAACTGAGGCAGGCACTATGGAGAGTGACTAGTTTAGAGAGAGTCCGAAAGAGCGAGAGTGAATAAAGAGAGACAATGGAGTGCAGGGAGAAGTCTACCCGCTATCTAGTTACATTATAAGAACTGAGGCAGGCACTATGGAGTGTGACTAGTTTAGAGAGAGTCCGAAAGAGCGAGAGTGAATAAAGAGAGACAATGGAGTGCAGAGAGACGTCTACCCGCTACCCAGAAACATTATAAGAACTGAGGCAGGCACTATGGAGTGTGACTAGTTTAGAGAGAGTCCGAAAGAGCGAGAGTGAATAAAGAGAGACAATGGAGTGCAGGGAGAAGTCTACCCGCTATCTAGTTACATTATAAGAACTGAGGCAGGCACTATGGAGTGTGACTAGTTTAGAGAGAGTCCGAAAGAGCGAGAGTGAATAAAGAGAGACAATGGAGTGCAGAGAGACGTCTACCCGCTACCCAGAAACATTATAAGAACTGAGGCAGGCACTATGGAGTGTGACTAGTTTAGAGAGAGTCCGAAAGAGCGAGAGTGAATAAAGAGAGACAATGGAGTGCAGAGAGACGTCTACCCGCTATCTAGTTACATTATAAGAACTGAGGCAGGCACTATGGAGTGTGACTAGTTTAGAGAGAGTCCGAAAGAGCGAGAGTAAATAAAGAGAGACAATGGAGTGCACGGAGAAGTCTACCCGCTATCTAGTTACATTATAAGAACTGAGGCAGGCACTATGGAGTGTGACTAGTTTAGAGAGAGTCCGAAAGAGCGAGAGTGAATAAAGAGAGACAATGGAGTGCAGAGAGACGTCTACCCGCTATCTAGTTACATTATAAGAACTAAGGCAAGCACTATGGAGTGTGACTAGTTTAGAGAGAGTCCGAAAGAGCGAGAGTGAATAAAGAGAGACAATGGAGTGCACGGAGAAGTCTACCCGCTATCTAGTTACATTATAAGAACTGAGGCAGGCACTATGGAGTGTGACTAGTTTAGAGAGAGTCCGAAAGAGCGAGAGTGAATAAAGAGAGACAATGGAGTGCAGGGAGAAGTCTACCCGCTATCTAGTTACATTATAAGAACTGAGGCAGGCACTATGGAGTGTGACTAGTTTAGAGAGAGTCCGAAAGAGCGAGAGTGAATAAAGAGAGACAATGGAGTGCAGGGAGACGTCTACCCGCTACCCAGAAACATTATAAGAACTGAGGCAGGCACTATGGAGTGTGACTAGTTTAGAGAGAGTCCGAAAGAGCGAGAGTGAATAAAGAGAGACAATGGAGTGCAGGGAGAAGTCTACCCGCTACCCAGAAACATTATAAGAACTGAGGCAGGCACTATGGAGTGTGACTAGTTTAGAGAGAGTCCGAACGAGCGAGAGTGAATGAAGAGAGACAATGGAGTGCAGGGAGAAGCCTACCCGCTATCTAGTTACATTATAAGAACTGAGGCAGGCACTATGGAGTGTGACTAGTTTAGAGAGAGTCCGAAAGAGCGAGAGTGAATAAAGAGAGACAATGGAGTGCAGGGAGACGTCTACCCGCTACCCAGAAACATTATAAGAACTGAGGCAGGCACTATGGAGTGTGACTAGTTTAGAGAGAGTCCGAAAGAGCGAGAGTGAATAAAGAGAGACAATGGAGTGCAGGGAGAAGTCTACCCGCTACCCAGAAACATTATAAGAACTGAGGCAGGCACTATGGAGTGTGACTAGTTTAGAGAGAGTCCGAACGAGCGAGAGTGAATGAAGAGAGACAATGGAGTGCAGGGAGAAGCCTACCCGCTATCTAGTTACATTATAAGAACTGAGGCAGGCACTATGGAGTGTGACTAGTTTAGAGAGAGTCCGAACGAGCGAGAGTGAATGAAGAGAGACAATGGAGCGCAGGGAGAAGTCTACCCGCTATCTAGTTACATTATAAGAACTGAGGCAGGCACTATGGAGTGTGACTAGTTTAGAGAGAGTCCGAAAGAGCGAGAGTGAATAAAGAGAGACAATGGAGTGCAGGGAGAAGTCTACCCGCTATCTAGTTACATTATAAGAACTGAGGCAGGCACTATGGAGTGTGACTAGTTTAGAGAGAGTCCGAAAGAGCGAGAGTGAATAAAGAGAGACAATGGAGTGCAGGGAGACGTCTACCCGCTATCTAGTTACATTATAAGAACTGAGGCAGGCACTATGGAGTGTGACTAGTTTAGAGAGAGTCCGAAAGAGCGAGAGTGAATAAAGAGAGACAATGGAGTGCAGGGAGAAGTCTACCCGCTATCTAGTTACATTATAAGAACTGAGGCAGGCACTATGGAGTGTGACTAGTTTAGAGAGAGTCCGAAAGAGCGAGAGCGAATAAAGAGAGACAATGGAGTGCAGGGAGAAGTCTACCCGCTATCTAGTTACATTATAAGAACTGAGGCAGGCACTATGGAGTGTGACTAGTTTAGAGAGAGTCCGAAAGAGCGAGAGTGAATAAAGAGAGACAATGGAGTGCAGGGAGAAGTCTACCCGCTATCTAGTTACATTATAAGAACTGAGGCAGGCACTATGGAGTGTGACTAGTTTAGAGAGAGTCCGAAAGAGCGAGAGTGAATAAAGAGAGACAATGGAGTGCAGGGAGAAGTCTACCCGCTACCCAGAAACATTATAAGAACTGAGGCAGGCACTATGGAGTGTGACTAGTTTAGAGAGAGTCCGAAAGAGCGAGAGTGAATAAAGAGAGACAATGGAGTGCAGGGAGAAGTCTACCCGCTATCTAGTTACATTATAAGAACTGAGGCAGGCACTATGGAGTGTGACTAGTTTAGAGAGAGTCCGAAAGAGCGAGAGCGAATGAAGAGAGACAATGGAGTGCAGGGAGAAGTCTACCCGCTACCCAGAAACATTATAAGAACTGAGGCAGGCACTATGGAGTGTGACTAGTTTAGAGAGAGTCCGAAAGAGCGAGAGTGAATAAAGAGAGACAATGGAGTGCAGGGAGACGTCTACCCGCTACCCAGAAACATTATAAGAACTGAGGCAGGCACTATGGAGTGTGACTAGTTTAGAGAGAGTCCGAACGAGCGAGAGTGAATGAAGAGAGACAATGGAGTGCAGGGAGAAGCCTACCCGCTATCTAGTTACATTATAAGAACTGAGGCAGGCACTATGGAGTGTGACTAGTTTAGAGAGAGTCCGAACGAGCGAGAGTGAATGAAGAGAGACAATGGAGTGCAGGGAGAAGCCTACCCGCTATCTAGTTACATTATAAGAACTGAGGCAGGCACTATGGAGTGTGACTAGTTTAGTGAGAGTCCGAACGAGCGAGAGTGAATGAAGAGAGACAATGGAGTGCAGGGAGAAGCCTACCCGCTATTTAGTTACATTATAAGAACTGAGGCAGGCACTATGGAGTGTGACTAGTTTAGTGAGAGTCCGAAACAATCTACGAAACAAATGAGGGATATCAGGGTATTACTTACCCGTAGCAACTCCTTCAAGTAGTTGTGGAGTACTTAGATGAAGTTTCCGTTCGGGTTTTACTCTAGGAACCACATTCTCCCCTAAAATACTAATCACCACTCGTGGGTAATAATTTCTTTTAAATACGTTGTTTTCCACGCAGCCATGTTTCTGGTCGAACGTAAGCCACCGTATGGTAGACTCGCGTGTGTGAGGGACCAAATAAAGCGTCCCTAAAGTTTTTAAAAGTTTGGGATGAATCGTATTTCCAAAAGGGCGCCCAGTAATTGCTTCTTAACTCGCCCCGTCGTGCTCTATAAATTATTTGGCAGTAGAAGCAGCACCTACCTGGCTGCTTTAGTAATAATGGAATTTTACATAAGTGTTTGACAGAGCCGTTTGTGAGACTGGTTTTATTGGCAGCATTAAGGGATTTAAATTATCACGCCTTGTACACTTCAAGTATACACACTGGCGGAGACACCTTTGTACTTCTAGCCGCAGTAAGAATTACCCCTACTAAACTGAAAGTATTACAATGAATAAGCTTCTATTGCAACATCTCTAGTTAACCCTATATCTTTGCTTGGCAATAACCATAAAGAAACGTATATAACTAAGTTACTGAAGGGGTCTTGTTCTAATCCCTATTTGTCGTTTATTTCTTCCTCTTCTCTCTTGCCAATACATTGCGCGTGACGTCACCTTCGGTTAGGTAAGGAGATTGATATTGGCGGAGACCAATGTTTATACTCTAGCCATGGAGAGTTAAAGGCGAACCAGGCAGATACTGGTGAGGGTGGAGGAGAGAAAGAATGGAGTAAATTTGGAGCACAGCAATTCAGCTACGCTTTGAAAATGTTATATTAAAAAAAAATTAAAAACAACAGACTGGTAGCTACGTTATTATTGTAATTATTTTAGGTGCCCATTTCCCCAAGGTGAGTCGTGACATCCCACTCGTCAGCCTCCAGACACGTGGGATTGTTCCTTTAAATAAAATCAAAGTGACATAACCAATAAAATAAAATACCAAAAGAAATTCTGTATAATATAGTCATATACAGTCTCTCTCTGGGACTTTCTTGGTTTATCTCTCTCTCAGTCGCTTTCTCCTGTTTTCTTAATACTTCTCTCTCTAATCTTTTCTCTCACTTATCATCCGCATATATCTCTCACCATCCCCACCTCTCTCTCTCTCTCACTCTCTCTGGTTTTTTCTAGTCACTCTCCTCTCTACTGCCTCCATCTTACTTGGTTTTCCTCTCTTTCTCACTCTCTTCATCTTTTTCTACGTCTGGCTCTCTACCCAGAACTAGACCTAATTACAGCCAGTATGCCCCTCGTAAAGTCCCGACGACAGCCTTACAACAGATCACAGGACATGTAGCGAGCATCCATCCTATTACGACAGTCAAAGAGTCCAGCGAAAGACTAAAACAGATGACCTACAGACACGTGGGATAAAACCAAAGTGGCAGAACCAATAAAATAAAATAGCAAACTAAATTCTGTATTATATAGTCATATATAAACCACGAAATCGATATTGCCTTATAATACAAGAAAACATATTGTTCCTTGGGAATTTAATAAGTCGGGGTTGTAGTGAGGTACAGAATCGATTGTGACAAAGAACACGTCCCAGCTTACCGCTCAAATTACGTTTACACCGCGCATTTAATATTTCTTCCCTTTATTCTAAAATCGATTTATAAAATACCGTGGTACGTTACTTCTTGAATATGATTATTAAATAAACGTAATGATAACAGAAAAATATAATATAGTACTGTGATGAAATGCCGATGTTTGTGCCTAAAGATTAGCTTATTCTACGCAAAAACATTATTCTTTGCTGCGGCTGAAAACGTTTCGTTACAGCAGGTTGCTCTAATATTTATTACATTAGTTACTATAAAAATCGGCCTTGTTAAAAGAAATGTTTGATTCTAAAAATGTATAATGACAAAGTTTTTTCCTGAATATATCAAGGGTGGGGAGGTTTCGAACCTTGAGCTAAGTTACCGTGAGAAAAAGCTTTTCTTCTATCTTCCAGTAGCTACGCTGCACCAAGGGCTTGCAATCATTAAAATTTATGTTACACTTTTAATAATTTAATTTTCAAAATTTATTAAATTATTTTTTAATAAAAAATAAAGTTAATATACAAAAGCTTAAAATTTATTTCAATATGAATAGGGTCATTTGCCCTTACAGCCCCTACAACTTGGTGTAAATGATGTTATAATATACAGTTGATGTAGAAAGGCGTCATTATCAAACATGCTACTGTAAAACAAAACCTAGCGAGGCAGGGGATTTCTTTTCCTATAATCTAAGAGCAGTTTCACTGGGCCTCCAGAGTTTGAGGACTGCGCTGGTACATCTTGGACTTGGATCTTCCCAGAGGTAGAGTAGTGGACAACTTCCGAGAACCCTTTAACCATTGCAACAGTGGAGGAGTCCCGTTTGGTTGATGAATGCTCTATAAAGCGGTAAAAATTATCATCGCGTGATTTCAAATTAATTAATAGATTTGTACTCGCATATTTTACGCTAAGTTTTAATAGTATAAAGGCGACGTGATTTCCTTACAAGATATCAAACTGTAATGCTATAATAGCGGGAAAGGATTGGGCTGTAATAAAACCGTTGGCTGAGGTGACGTGATGTTGGGTATGGGGTTGCAAAGGACTAAGTCGGCTCCTTAATTAAACAGGGAAAGGCAAATTGAGAATCGGTGTTGAGTAGAACGTAAAATTTGAACAAGATAAAGTAAGTTTGTACCTTGAACTTGTAATAAACTTTGGTGACAGCCTTCTCTTTATTGCTGGGAACATCCTAGGAAATTAACTTGAATTATAAATACCTAAACGCATTTACAATAGAGTGAATTTATGTTCGCAAGGGAAATTGTTTTTAATGTTCTCAATAAACCCTCACCTCTCTCTCTCTCTCTCTCTCTCTCTCTCTCTCTCTCTCTCTCTCTCTCTCTCTCTCTCTCTCTCTCTCTCTCTCTGTCTCTCTCTCATTCTCTCTATGTCTGTCTGTTTCGGTCTCTCTTTCTGTCACTAGCTCTCTTGTTTTCTTTTTCTTCTTTCTCTCCGTCTCTCTATCTTTCTTTTTCTTCTTCCCTCAGTCTCTCTGTGGTACTTTCTTGGTTTATCTGTCTTTCTCTCTCAGTTGCTTTCTCTGGTTCTCTTAATATCTCTCTCTCTCTCTCTCTCTCTAAACTTTTCTCTCACTTATCCTCCTCATATAACTCTCATCATCCCTCTCTTTCTCTCTCTCTCTCTGATTTTTTCTAGACACTTTCTACTGTCTCCCTCTTACTTGGTTTCCCTCTCTTTCTTCATCTTTTTCTCTCGGTCTTTCTGTTTCCTCTCTCCCAGGATATGTAGTGAGCCACCTCCATCCCAGCCCTATTGAAATAAGACGCGCCAATGTCTGAAATATAGTTACAATTGATGAAATCAGGAGGGTGGAGAAGTTTAATTTGGAAACCGTTTGCGTGCGATGCGAGCCTATTACAAGGCCCCTTTTTACAGTAAACTTTGTTCTAAGTCGCACAAATCACAAAGGCTGTCATTAGAGAATTATTGCCCCCCCCCCCCCGGGAAACATTAAGTTCCAAGCTCCTACTCCAGTACTCTTAAAGCTCCCTTTTTAGGCTTTGTGGAATTATTCCCATCCAGCGACCTATCTTCTTAAATATTTGAGTCATTTCCGTTTTATAATTCACATCCCAAGGAAAATAAAATCAATACTCTGGAGCTTGCCTTCTGCTCAGTTATGATCTAATATATCTGAAATGATATGAGCCACTTCTAATCAACACATGATTGGTAGTTAATATCCGGAGAACACCCGTTCATGAATCGCCAAGACTCGCGTATCAGATGTTGTTAGGCTCACTTCGTCAATAAACTGATATGCTCCGGATAATAACCATTCATCATATTTTCTATCTATGGAGGAGTACATATGCATACACACACACACACACACACACACACACACACACACACACACACACACACACACACAAAGGAAGATAAAGGTGGCCAATTAAACTGCTATCCCTTCTGTCTGTGAGACGCTAATTCACCGATTTAAGGTAAATACGAATATTAAGAAAGAGAATAACTCAAAGAAAATGTTTGCTACGGTTAATTAAATTGTCCCAAAGTTGTATACAATGGATAAAATTTCAAATCAGTTTTGTTTCCAAATTAGAATTGTTTAAACAAGAACTCTCAGCAAACAGAATAACTCTGTATGCGGGGAGACGGAAGCCACTACAAGTTCGAACACGCCAAAGTAACCACAGATGTGCTGTAACAAGTTTGACAGTCTCCAAGGCATGGCTGTTTGGAGTTAGAATGTTTACCCAAAGTTTCAGTTTGACATGAACCGAGTCAACATCCGCCAACTATTGGTTCTGCCAAATAGGTGTTCAATATCTGGCACAAAAACCGATTTATAAGTGTACAACTTGAAAGCGGCAAAGGAAATATTTTGTTTTGGGAAAATCTATATAAACACTATACAACAGCTAATGTATAACTTGTGTAGTCGCCATAAGTAATTTAGTATTTTAAATACATGCCTGAATTTACTGCCATTTCAATTAATGATAATTTTTTAAAATAGCAATAAATCGCACTACACACTAGTTTTACAATGTCGCCTTCGTCAGTGATTGGCTACTACTGATGATGCCAACATTGTCGTAGAAAATAGTCTCTATATAGTATTAATAGACTAGAGTGTAGGGAAATTTTGAGTGAACTCTTTTAATATTTACCGTTGCGAATTGATCTCGCTAGCTGAGCCTTAATCAAACTAATATAGTAACATAGATTTATTAGAAATGTTTTATAAAGTACATATTTTATAGCATCATTTTTAAGAGTGCAACATATCTAGTGCACGCGATACATTTTAGTTTTATTTTTAAATATTATTAGAAGATATAAGAGGGGGTAGAAGGAAAACAGCTGTCGTTTCACGAGAACTTCAGGCTTGAACAACATTAAATGGATATATTGTAACGGACTAGGTTACTTGGGAAATGATAATTGAAAGTTTTAAAATACAAAATTATACAATTTATTAATAAATGACAAATTACAGAAGAACAAATGACACCAATGTGTCGAGTAATTAACTTTTAATTACTGCTAACTATTCCATACATATTTTAATTACTTATTAACTTTTCAAATTTATATATATCGAGAAGGTAGTAACTTGAGTTTTCCAATTAATTTTAGAAGTGAATATTCAAAGGACAATTTCTACCGTTCATGTGTTAATCTTTTATTAATTAAAATTCAACTTATTTAACATTAAAATACATTTTCTTTATTATTATCTAAAACGTACCTGGTTGTGCACTTTACTTGTAAAACACTTCAACACATATCATTAATTATTGCACATGGCTTTTCTACACTTAACACTTAACACATCGCTCTTACAAATCAGCGCTCTTAAACAAAAATGATATTAACTTTTACTTATTTGGAACACATAAATAATCGTTTCTGACTTCTTCTTTAGTTGCGTTTATAAAATTTGGTACCGGCCTTGACATCTTAAATTTTGAATACTGGAAGCTTATAAATTTCTAAGTTATGTCCGAAAGTGCCATCATGTCCGTCTTGTTCAAAGACATTTTGAGAAGTGGGGTCATTCCAAGGACGCGCTAACTGAAATTTTCAAACAAACTCCCACCCTTATATATATATATATATATATATATATATATATATATATATATGAATATTCTGATTGGTGCTTCGGATCAGGCGATATCAGACCATGTCAAATGGCGTGATGAGCTTATTACCCTAAGTTACTAACTCGTACGATATTTCTCTATTTCGCCCGCTAGGAGCGCTCACCACCTACGCTAGCTTCACAATGTGCACCAAGAAAACAAAATTTTTTTTTTATATTGGGACGATATAATTATTAAATAAAAATTAAATATATAAATAAATTTATATGTAACCCCTTATTTTTAAGAGTGTTACAATATTTCATAACAAATCTTATAATTCTTTAACGAAACTATGAAAGATCCCATGGTTTACAAGACATTAAACTACTAAACTGTTTTTTGCTGACTTTAAAACCTTCAATACATTATTTCCTTACTATTTCTCCCTTCTACGTGTATGTCATGGCTAACGCCCTTTACTGAAGCCCGTGGAGATTTACAGGAATGAAACATTTGAAGAGACGTTTCTCAAATTGTACATTCCCACTTTTAAAATACGCAGCAAAGATGTGGGACTGATAGAAATACATACAAAAATATGTAGAACTGATACTTGAGGACAGACGTGGAGCTACGTCAAACCGAAAAGTACGACCATGGTGCAAAAACAAGAGGCCACGCCAGAGAAACATTAAAATGTGTTACATGCTGCTAAGAATTGTAGCTCATTAGATGGCTACTTGATGACGTCATACAGGAAGAAGGTCCTTAGTGCAAAACCTGGTACACTGAGTATAAAGTATTAGTGTTGGTAAAGGACTGGAAGAGTTGTCAAGCTAGAGATTTATTAGGACCTTAGTGGCTAATTAGTTGTGAACAACCCCATCTTGATGGCAGTAATATCAAACGTTGCGAAATAAGAATGAAATGAGTTTACAAGTCTGTTGTTGTGAAACGAACTGGATATCAAGAGTAACATCCGACAAACTATTCCAGAATAATTCTTGAGTTAAAACGATCTTTTGAAATAAAAGAAAAGTGAAACACCTCCGATTCTTGCACACTCTCTATTTAGTAATGCAGCCCCATATTAAAATGAAACTACAGAATTACAAACTTTTTCTCGGTTAGAATGTTTTCATCGTTTCAAAATATTTCTGTAAATGTTGCTTCATTTGTAAGAGTGTAATTAATTTTATGTCGTCAAAATCAACGTCTTACATAAACTGAACTAGTCACTATCTCCTTAACCAGCATCCTGTGCAAACTAATGGAAAGAATCATCCACACAAGAATCATGAACTGGCTAATCGATCGTAATATTTTACACTTCTACCAAACAGCATTTAGAGCCGGGCACAGTACAGTAGACCAACTTTTTTACATGGTTCAGTCTATCATCGATGGACTCCAAGAAAAACCCCACAAAAAGACTACCGCTGTCTTCCTTGACCTCTCTGCAGCGTTTGACAGAGTCTGGAGGCAAAAACTCATTGTTATTTTACACAGTGCTGGCATCAATGGCAACTCATTGCTCTGGATAAACGATTTTCTCAGACATAGAAAATTTGTTGTGAGAGTAAATGGAAAGTATTCCAAGACGCACAGATCGTGGGCGGGAGTCCCACAGGGATCGGTCCTCAGCCCTCTGCTCTTCCTCATGTATATGAACACCATCCACGAACACATATGCAATGAGGCTAAAATTGCCTGCTATGCAGACGACATCGCTATCTGGCATACACACTCTGATATCTCAGTCTCTGAACAAGCCTTAAATACCAACTTGCTTGGCATCGAAACCTGGGCTAAAGACCTTAAGATCCTTATTAACCCTGATAAATCTAAATCTTGTGTTTTCTCAACAGACAGAAGGAACAGACAGACTCACCATCCTAACATTAGGCTCCACAATACTACCGTCAAACAAGTCACGCACCCCAGATACCTTGGTCTCACACTCGATGCGGAACTGAGATTTACTAAGCACACTGAAACAGTTTCAAAGAGAGCTCTGAAAAAACTCAGCATCCTGAGCAGACTTTGTGGTTCAAACTGGGGTTCCAAACCAAAGACACTCCTAAATACTTACACAACACTCATCAGACCAATCCTTGAATATGCAGCACCAATCTGGGCTCCAGCATCTTCATCCTCGAAAGTCGACTCCGTCCAGTACAGAGCCTCCAAAGCCATCATTGGAGCCGTCTCATCTACAAATAATTTGAAAGCTGAAACTGAATGTGGCCTAACCCCATTGGAAAATCGGAGAAAATTCGCTACAGTGAAATTTACAAACAAAATCAGGAGCAATCACGAACAACATATCTCAAAAGTCACCTTTCGGAACTGGTCGGAAAAAACCAGGCTAAAGAGATCTTCTACTCTCCAGTACGACAAAAACATCAGACGGGACATCAACCTACAGCACACGAGCCTTGACATCTTTCAAGAACCCAGGTTCCCGGTCAAACCACCCTCCTTTGTGAATATAAACTTGAATCTCCTCGAACCCTGCTCCAAAAAAGAGCCTCAAGAAACAATCAAGAGGAAAGGAATGGAAACTATTGCCAAGATTTTAAAACCACACTTGGTCGCTGCTTACACCGACGGCTCTTCGAATTCTGACTGCGATAGAGGTGGATCCGGAATCTTTATAACCTATCCTGATGGCTCAACTTCCAGACACAAAATTGCAGCAGGCAAAATCGCCTCCAACTTCACAAGCGAACTCATCGCAATCAAAGAAGCTCTGAATATTTACCTCACTTGGACAACACTCAACCCCTCTGATGGCATAGTAATCTTCACGGACTGCAGATCTGCTCTTCAGGCTCTCCAAAAAGGAAATACAAACCTCGCCCAAAAGATCAATACCCTTCTGTCCTTAATTGAGGAAAACAAGAAGCTTTGTACGCTTCAATGGATCCCGGGACACGTCGACATCAAAGGGAACGAAGAGGCCGATTCTCTGGCCAAGGAAGCGAGGACCATCGAACCAGCCCCCGTGATTACAACATCTTTCGACGTAAATGTCGTTGCAAAACAGAAGCTCTGCCATAACAACCGAAGAAAATCATCACTTCCTGAGCTTAACTTCGACAGGGAAATAACAAAAACAATTGCCAGACTGAGGACAATGCACCTCAAAGACATGAAAATCTTGCCTGATGGATCAAGAACATACACTGAATGTAGGCACTGCCCAGGGATACAGCTTGATCCCGATCATCTCTTCAACTGCCCGTCCATCATTGCAGCACTATTTAAGATTGACTTAAACTGTTCTAGGGAGACTCTTTATACGGATAAAGCTGCAGAGGTGGCCAGTGCAGTGCTTCACGCCTTTGGAACCGTGTAACTGTGCTCTCTCTACCTTTCTCTGAAATTGTTTTTATTGCACTTGTCACACGACAACAACAACAACATAAACTGAAATCTTATACTCAGGGAAAAAATAAATCATTTACTCTACCTCTTATGCGTAACCAACCCAAGTTTTTAAAGTCGACTTTATTATATCACCGAAAATAATTTCATTTGTGAAAATGTTTTACAACTTCCCGTTTTGTGAAAATCTGTACGATCTAAATTATCGAATTATGTACTTTTAATTAAAAGCGTAAAGTTTGAGTTTCCGTCAGGCTTAGTGAATAGATATTCCGAAGTAATGAATCTTTTCATGCTGACTCAGAGTAGGGTTTTAACGATCGGATAGAAACAGTCTCGACAGGTTTCCGGAGGAAGGTGATCTCTACGCTAGGAATGAACACAAGCTACTGTAGCCATACACGTTTTGCATGGGTTTCTACGTATCTTTTTGCATACAACGTCTTTGAAGCTTTGTAACAAAGCCCGGATGTGAGATCTTGTTTAAGCGGATAGAAGCAAGCTTTGTTACAGCAAAACATAAACGCTGTAAACAGAACAGAGTGCGTGGGGTTGGAACACACACATGGTCGATAAATGCAATGAGCATATAAGTTACTAACACGTCTAACCTCCCGTATACGTTCACACTATAAAATATTATTATTATTGTTTTGGAGAACGTTCTACATCATCAGGTAAAATTCTTCTTGTTGCAGAAAACCTATACAATCATCAACTATATTTTCTCTTATTCCTGGATATTTTTTAAAATATAACTATATTATACAGTAGCTGGATGTCAAATATATTTTTTCCTATTCCTGAGAAGTTTCTACATCGACAGGTATAATTTTTCTTATTCCTGAGGACTTACTACATCGACAGGTATAATGTTTCTTATTCCAGAGTACTTTCTACATCGACAAGTATAATTTTTCTTATTCCTGAGTACTTTCTACATCGTCAGGTATAATTTTTCCTATTCCTGAGACGTTTCTACATCGACAGGTATAATTTTTCTTATTCCTGAGGACTTACTACATCGACAGGTATAATGTTTCTTATTCCAGAGTACTTTCTACATCGACAAGTATAATTTTTCTTATTCCTGAGTACTTTCTACATCGTCAGGTATACTTTTTCTTATTCCTGAGTACTTTCTACATCGTCAGGTATACTTTTTCTTATTCCTGAGTACATTCTACATCGTCAGGTATAATTTTTCTTATTCCTGAGTACGTTCTACATCGTCAGGTATACTTTTTCTTATTCCTGAGTACTTTCTACATCGTCAGGTATAATTTTTCTTATTCCTGAGTACTTTCTACATCGTCAGGTAAAATCTTTTCTTATTCCTGAGTACTTTCTACATCGTCAGGTATAATTTTTCTTATTCCTGAGTACTTTCTACATCGTCAGGTATAATTTTTCTTATTCCTGAGTACTTTCTACATCGTCAGGTATATTTTTTCTTATTCCTGAGTACTTTCTACATCGTCAGGTATAATTTTTCTTATTCCTGAGGACTTTCTACATCGTCAGGTATAGGTTTTCTTATTCCTGAGGACTTACTACATCGACAGGTATAATGTTTCTTATTCCTGAGTACTTTCTACATCGTCAGGTATATTTTTTCTTATTCCTGAGTACTTTCTACATCGTCAGGTATAATTTTTCTTATTCCTGAGGACTTTCTACATCGTCAGGTATAGGTTTTCTTATTCCTGAGGACTTACTACATCGTCAGGTATAATTTTTCTTATTCCTGAGTACTTTCTACATCGTCAGGTATATTTTTTCTTATTCCTGAGTACTTTCTACATCGTCAGGTATAATTTTTCTTATTCCTGAGGACTTTCTACATCGTCAGGTATAGGTTTTCTTATTCCTGAGGACTTACTACATCGACAGGTATAATTTTTCTTAATCCTGAGGACTTACTACTTCGTCAGGTATAATTTGTCTTATTCCTGAGGACTTACTACATCGTCAGGTATAATTTATCTTATTCCTGAGGACTTACTACATCGTCAGGTATAATTTGTCTTATTCCTGAGGACTTACTACATCGTCAGGTATAATTTGTCTTATTCCTGAGGACTTACTACATCGTCAGGTATAATTTGTCTTATTCCTGAGGACTTACTACATCGTCAGGTATAATTTGTCTTATTCCTGAGGACTTACTACATCGTCAGGTATAATTTGTCTTATTCCTGAGGACTTACTACATCGTCAGGTATAATTTGTCTTATTCCTGAGGACTTACTACATCGTCAGGTATAATTTGTCTTATTCCTGAGGACTTACTACATCGTCAGGTATAATTTGTCTTATTCCTGAGGACTTACTACATCGTCAGGTATAATTTGTCTTATTCCTGAGGACTTACTACATCGACAGGTATAATGTTTCTTATTCCTGAGTACTTACTACATCGTCAGGTATAATTTGTCTTATTCCTGAAGACTTACTACATCGTCAGGTATAATTTGTCTTATTCCTGAGGACTTACTACATCGTCAGGTATAATTTGTCTTATTCCTGAGGACTTACTACATCGTCAGGTATAATTTGTCTTATTCCTGAGGACTTACTACATCGTCAGGTATAATTTGTCTTATTCCTGAGGACTTACTACATCGTCAGGTATAATTTGTCTTATTCCTGAGGACTTACTACATCGTCAGGTATAATTTGTCTTATTCCTGAGGACTTACTACATCGTCAGGTATAATTTGTCTTATTCCTGTGGACTTACTACATCGACAGGTATAATGTTTCTTATTCCTGAGTACTTACTACATCGTCAGGTATAATTTGTCTTATTCCTGAGGACTTACTACATCGTCAGGTATAATTTGTCTTATTCCTGAGGACTTACTACATCGTCAGGTATAATTTGTCTTATTCCTGAGGACTTACTACATCGTCAGGTATAATTTGTCTTATTCCTGAGGACTTACTACATCGTCAGGTATAATTTGTCTTATTCCTGAGGACTTACTACATCGTCAGGTATAATTTGTCTTATTCCTGAGGACTTACTACATCGTCAGGTATAATTTGTCTTATTCCTGAGGACTTACTACATCGTCAGGTATAATTTGTCTTATTCCTGAGGACTTACTACATCGTCAGGTATAATTTGTCTTATTCCTGAGGACTTACTACATCGTCAGGTATAATTTGTCTTATTCCTGAGGACTTACTACATCGTCAGGTATAATTTGTCTTATTCCTGAGGACTTACTACATCGTCAGGTATAATTTGTCTTATTCCTGAGGACTTACTACATCGTCAGGTATAATTTGTCTTATTCCTGAGGACTTACTACATCGTCAGGTATAATTTGTCTTATTCCTGAGGACTTTCTACATCGTCAGGTATACTTTTTGATATTCCTGAATACTGTCTACATCTTCAGGTATATTTTTTCTTAATTCTCAGTACTTTCTACTTCGTCAGGTATAATTTGTCTTATTCCTGAGGACTTTCTACATCGTCAGGTATAATTTGTCTTATTCCTGAGGACTTTCTACATCGTCAGGTATAATTTGTCTTATTCCTGAGGACTTTCTACATCGTCAGGTATAATATTTCTTAATCCTGAGGACTTACTACATCGTCAGGTATAATTTGTCTTATTCCTGAGGACTTTCTACATCGTCAGGTATAATTTGTCTTATTCCTGAGGACTTTCTACATCGTCAGGTATAATATTTCTTAATCCTGAGGACTTACTACATCGTCAGGTATAATTTGTCTTATTCCTGAGGACTTACTACATCGTCAGGTATAATTTGTCTTATTCCTGAGGACTTACTACATCGTCAGGTATAATTTGTCTTATTCCTGAGGACTTACTACATCGTCAGGTATAATTTGTCTTATTCCTGAGGACTTACTACATCGTCAGGTATAATTTGTCTTATTCCTGAGGACTTACTACATCGTCAGGTATAATAATTCTTATTCCTGAGTACTTTTTACATCGTCAGGTATAATATTTCTTAATCCTGAGTACTTTTTACTTCGTCAGGTATAATTTGTCTTATTCCTCAGTACTTTCTACATCGTCAGGTATACTTTTTGATATTCCTGAGTACTGTCTACATCGTCAGGTATAAGTTTTCTTATTCCTGATGACTTTCTACATCGGCAGGTATAATTTTTCTTATTCCTGAGGACTTACTACATCGTCAGGTATAATTTGTCTTATTCCTGAGGACTTTCTACATCGTCAGGTATACTTTTTGATATTCCTGAATACTGTCTACATCTTCAGGTATATTTTTTCTTAATTCTCAGTACTTTCTACTTCGTCAGGTATAATTTGTCTTATTCCTGAGGACTTACTACATCGTCAGGTATAATTTGTCTTATTCCTGAGGACTTTCTACATCGTCAGGTATAATTTTTCTTATTCCTGAGGACTTACTACATCGTCAGGTATAATTTGTCTTATTCCTGAGGACTTTCTACTTCGTCAGGTATAATTTGTCTTATTCCTGAGGACTTTCTACATCGTCAGGTATAATTTGTCTTATTCCTGAGGACTTTCTACTTCGTCAGGTATAATTTGTCTTATTCCTGAGGACTTACTACATCGTCAGGTATAATTTGTCTTATTCCTGAGGACTTTCTACATCGTCAGGTATAATTTGTCTTATTCCTGAGGACTTTCTACTTCGTCAGGTATAATTTGTCTTATTCCTGAGGACTTTCTACATCGTCAGGTATAATTTGTCTTATTCCTGAGGACTTTCTACATCGTCAGGTATAATTTGTCTTATTCCTGAGGACTTTCTACATCGTCAGGTATAATTTGTCTTATTCCTGAGGACTTTCTACATCGTCAGGTATAATTTGTCTTATTCCTGAGGACTTTCTACATCGTCAGGTATAATTTGTCTTATTCCTGAGGACTTTCTACATCGTCAGGTATAATTTGTCTTATTCCTGAGGACTTTCTACATCGTCAGGTATAATTTGTCTTATTCCTGAGGACTTACTACATCGTCAGGTATAATTTGTCTTATTCCTGAGGACTTTCTACATCGTCAGGTATAATTTGTCTTATTCCTGAGGACTTTCTACTTCGTCAGGTATAATTTGTCTTATTCCTGAGGACTTTCTACTTCGTCAGGTATAATTTGTCTTATTCCTGAGGACTTTCTACATCGTCAGGTATAATTTGTCTTATTCCTGAGGACTTTCTACTTCGTCAGGTATAATTTGTCTTATTCCTGAGGACTTACTACATCGTCAGGTATAATTTGTCTTATTCCTGAGGACTTTCTACATCGTCAGGTATAATTTGTCTTATTCCTGAGGACTTTCTACTTCGTCAGGTATAATTTGTCTTATTCCTGAGGACTTTCTACATCGTCAGGTATAATTTGTCTTATTCCTGAGGACTTTCTACATCGTCAGGTATAATTTGTCTTATTCCTGAGGACTTTCTACATCGTCAGGTATAATTTGTCTTATTCCTGAGGACTTTCTACATCGTCAGGTATAATTTGTCTTATTCCTGAGGACTTTCTACTTCGTCAGGTATAATTTGTCTTATTCCTGAGGACTTTCTACATCGTCAGGTATAATTTGTCTTATTCCTGAGGACTTTCTACATCGTCAGGTATAATTTGTCTTATTCCTGAGGACTTTCTACTTCGTCAGGTATAATTTGTCTTATTTCTGAGGACTTTCTACATCTACAGGGATAATATATCTTATTCCTGAGTACTTTTTACATCGTCAGGTATAATATTTCTTAATCCTGAGTACTTTTTACTTCGTCAGGTATAATTTGTCTTATTCCTCAGTACTTTCTACAT
>JBAIZL010000001.1:222434943-222484943 GCA_036971475.1 Prosapia bicincta | reverse complement strand
ATCTTTTCCATTTTAACTCTTTTACACTACTTCCTACATTTCCCCACGTTGTGCAATATTTCGTTTTCTATCCAATATTTTAGTTATAAAAAATGCAAAAATACAATATTTTTGTAGCACTTGCAATCAATAAATATGCAACACTTGCAATCAACAGCCTTTGTATCACATCCAATCAGAAGCTTATACAGCTATTGCAATCAGAAACATAAATAGCTTGCAATAAATAGTACTTGCAATCAATAACCAATGCAACACTTGGAATCGCCATCCCTTGTATTGCATCCTATCAAAAGTTTATGCAGCTATTGCAAACAGAAAAGTGTCTAGCTATTGCAATCAGAAACGCAAGTAGCTGTGCCAATCAGAGCCTTATGTAGTACTTGCAATCAATAGCTTTTGCAGCTCTTGGAATCACCATCCCTTTTATCGCATCTAATCAGATGTTTATGCAGCTATTGCAATCAGAAACGTATCTAGTTATTGCAATCAGAAACACAAGTAGCTGTGCCAATCAGAGCCTTATGTAGTACTTGCAATCAATAGCTTTTGCAGCTCTTGGAATCACCATCCCTTTTATCGCATCTAATCAGATGTTTATGCAGCTATTGCAATCAGAAACGTATCTAGTTATTGCAATCAGAAACACAAGTAGTTGTGGCAATCAGAGCCTTATGTAGTACTTGCAATCAATAGATTTTGCAGCTCTTGGAATCACCATCCCTTTTATCGCATCTAATCAGATGTTTATGCAGCTATTGCAATCAGAAACGTATCTAGTTATTGCAATCAGAAACACAAGTAGTTGTGGCAATCAGAGCCTTACGTAGTACTTGCAATCAATAGATTTTGCAGCTCTTGGAATCACCATCCCTTTTATCGCATCTAATCAGATGTTTATGCAGCTATTGCAATCAGAAACGTATCTAGTTATTGCAATCAGAAACACAAGTAGTTGTGGCAATCAGAGCCTTATGTAGTACTTGCAATCAATAGATTTTGCAGCTCTTGGAGTCACCATCCCTTTTATCGCATCTAATCAGATGTTTATGCAGCTACTGCAATCAGAAACGTATCTAGTTATTGCAATCAGAAACACAAGTAGTTGTGGCAATCAGAGCCTTATGTAGTACTTGCAATCAATAGATTTTGCAGCTCTTGGAATCACCATCCCTTTTATCGCATCTAATCAGATGTTTATGCAGCTATTGCAATCAGAAACGTATCTAGTTATTGCAATCAGAAACACAAGTAGTTGTGGCAATCAGAGCCTTATGTAGTACTTGCAATCAATAGATTATGCAGCTCTTGGAATCACCATCCCTTTTATCGCATCTAATCAGATGTTTATGCAGCTATTGCAAACAGAAAAGTATCTAGCTATTGCAATCAAAAACACAAGTAGCTGTGCCAATCAGAGCCTTATGTATTACTTGCAATCAATAGATTTTGCAGCTCTTGGAGTCACCATCCCTTTTATCGCATCTAATCAGATGTTTATGCAGCTATTGCAATCAGAAACGTATCTAGTTGTTGCAATCAAAAACACAAGTAGCTGTGCCAATCAGAGCCTTATGTAGTACTTGCAATCAATAGATTTTGCAGCTCTTGGAGTCACCATCCCTTTTATCGCATCTAATCAGATGTTTATGCAGCTATTGCAATCAGAAACGTATCTAGTTATTGCAATCAGAAACACAAGTAGTTGTGGCAATCAGAGCCTTATGTAGTACTTGCAATCAATAGATTTTGCAGCTCTTGGAGTCACCATCCCTTTTATCGCATCTAATCAGATGTTTATGCAGCTATTGCAATCAGAAACGTATCTAGTTATTGCAATCAGAAACACAAGTAGTTGTGGCAATCAGAGCCTTATGTAGTACTTGCAATCAATAGATTTTGCAGCTCTTGGAATCACCATCCCTTTTATCGCATCTAATCAGATGTTTATGTAGCTATTACAATCAGAAACGTATCTAGTTATTGCAATCAGAAACACAAGTAGTTGTGGCAATCACAGGCTTATGTATTACTTGCAATCAATAGCTTATGCAGCATTTGGAATCACCAGCCTTTGTATCGCAGGCTTATGTAGTACTTACAATCGCCAGTGTTTAATCGCATACAATGAGATGTTTATGCAGCTATTGCAATTAGAAACGTATCTAGTTATTGCAATCAGAAACACAAGTAGTTGTGGCAATCAGAGCCTTATGTAGTACTTGCAATCAATAGATTTTGCAGCTCTTGGAGTCACCATCCCTTTTATCGCATCTAATCAGATGTTTATGCAGCTATTGCAATCAGAAACGTATCTAGTTATTGCAATCAGAAACACAAGTAGTTGTGGCAATCAGAGCCTTATGTAGTACTTGCAATCAATAGATTTTGCAGCTCTTGGAGTCACCATCCCTTTTATCGCATCTAATCAGATGTTTATGCAGCTATTGCAATCAGAAACGTATCTAGTTATTGCAATCAGAAACACAAGTAGTTGTGGCAATCAGAGCCTTATGTAGTACTTGCAATCAATAGATTTTGCAGCTCTTGGAATCACCATCCCTTTTATCGCATCTAATCAGATGTTTATGTAGCTATTACAATCAGAAACGTATCTAGTTATTGCAATCAGAAACTCAAGTAGTTGTGGCAATCACAGGCTTATGTATTACTTGCAATCAATAGCTTATGCAGCATTTGGAATCACCAGCCTTTGTATCGCAGGCTTATGTAGTACTTACAATCGCCAGTGTTTAATCGCATCCAATGAGATGTTTATGCAGCTATTGCAATTAGAAACGTATCTAGTTATTGCAATCAGAAACACAAGTAGTTGTGGCAATCAGAGCCTTATGTAGTACTTGCAATCAATAGATTTTGCAGCTCTTGGAGTCACCATCCCTTTTATCGCATCTAATCAGATGTTTATGCAGCTATTGCAATCAGAAACGTATCTAGTTATTGCAATCAGAAACACAAGTAGTTGTGGCAATCAGAGCCTTATGTAGTACTTGCAATCAATAGATTTTGCAGCTCTTGGAGTCACCATCCCTTTTATCGCATCTAATCAGATGTTTATGCAGCTATTGCAATCAGAAACGTATCTAGTTATTGCAATCAGAAACACAAGTAGTTGTGGCAATCAGAGCCTTATGTAGTACTTGCAATCAATAGATTTTGCAGCTCTTGGAATCACCATCCCTTTTATCGCATCTAATCAGATGTTTATGTAGCTATTACAATCAGAAACGTATCTAGTTATTGCAATCAGAAACACAAGTAGTTGTGGCAATCACAGGCTTATGTATTACTTGCAATCAATAGCTTATGCAGCATTTGGAATCACCAGCCTTTGTATCGCAGGCTTATGTAGTACTTACAATCGCCAGTGTTTAATCGCATCCAATGAGATGTTTATGCAGCTATTGCAATTAGAAACGTATCTAGTTATTGCAATCAGAAACACAAGTAGTTGTGGCAATCAGAGCCTTATGTAGTACTTGCAATCAATAGATTTTGCAGCTCTTGGAGTCACCATCCCTTTTATCGCATCTAATCAGATGTTTATGCAGCTATTGCAATCAGAAACGTATCTAGTTATTGCAATCAGAAACACAAGTAGTTGTGGCAATCAGAGCCTTATGTAGTACTTGCAATCAATAGATTTTGCAGCTCTTGGAGTCACCATCCCTTTTATCGCATCTAATCAGATGTTTATGCAGCTATTGCAATCAGAAACGTATCTAGTTATTGCAATCAGAAACACAAGTAGTTGTGGCAATCAGAGCCTTATGTAGTACTTGCAATCAATAGATTTTGCAGCTCTTGGAATCACCATCCCTTTTATCGCATCTAATCAGATGTTTATGTAGCTATTACAATCAGAAACGTATCTAGTTATTGCAATCAGAAACACAAGTAGTTGTGGCAATCACAGGCTTATGTATTACTTGCAATCAATAGCTTATGCAGCATTTGGAATCACCAGCCTTTGTATCGCAGGCTTATGTAGTACTTACAATCGCCAGTGTTTAATCGCATCCAATGAGATGTTTATGCAACTACTGGAATCAGAAACGTAAGAAACTATTGCAATCACAGACTAGTGCTCTTGCCTTGACAACAAGGCACTGAGATGCAAAGGGGTGCAAGTGACAAAAGTAAGATTTTGTGTAAAACTGGTTCAAAGTATAAGTCTTATTGTAAATTCTACTTATGTTTTTTGCAAATACTATCTACACACTTTATTTTGTCATGTATTTAGTTGTTTAAATATGCAGTATGAAATAAATATAATGAAAAATTAGGGCAGGGTAGTTTTTGTTTAACTACCCTGCAATCACTTACACCCTTTTACTTCCAAACATGTTACTTACACCCCTTTGCAACTGAAGAATAAGGCATATTTTGTTGGTTATAAAACACCTGTTGAATATAAAAATGAAAATAATGTATTACTTTTTATATACAAAGTTAATCTGAGTCATACATTTTATCTTGTTCTTCGTCAGAGAAGCCAGGGAAGGGATTTTCATGAGAAGTAGATGGGACTGCTTTGTCATGTCCTTCTTGCCTCATGTCCTTGTTTGTTCCTTTCTTCTCTTTCATCTTGTTTCTTTTTCCTTTTAGTGGGGGTCTTACTGCTTTAGATTTTTTCTTCGCATGTTTAAGTTCTTGATAGAATTTGTGGTTAATGGGTGGCAAAAACTGTAAAAGAGACTGCAGGTCCTTGTACTTTTCAGTCGATATAGTTGGTGGCTGTTCGTAGAGTGGTTTTAAAGTAAAGTTCGTTGAAGGTCGCCCAGTTTTGGGTTTGGTCATGTTAAATTCTGAGAAAGGTAAGTCCTCATCTACTGATAATTTATAGTAAACTGTCAAAGGGTCTGTTTTTTTTAATCGAAGCCAATGAAATTTGCCGATCCCATCAATGTTTACTTTAATGTATCACTCATATCTTCGGCGGAAAAGAAATCTTCTGTACTCATCTTTACAACCTGGAACTTCCTGTTTGAATTTGCCACTGCTGAAACCCAATCATGAGGCACAAAAACATACTGCAAATTTTGCTTTGCCTTTTCGATTATTCTGAAATCTTGGTCGCACTCCATGTAAGAATGCCCTGCTACCAAGAATTTGTGATCCTTACAATATGCATATGCTAGCACCTCAATGTTTGTATTCCTTACAATATACATCCAAAATCGAGCAATATACTGATTTTTGTTTTGTCCCCCACAGTTGTCGCTAAAAGCTATGAGGTGCTTAACTGAAGGTGGTAAATTTTGAACAAATTTCAACAAAAATGATCCGATTTCTTGTGATCCTCTTGAGGCTTCACCCTCGCGCCACATGAACATGGATGAGTGCTTTCTACCAAGGTCATGTATGTCAAGATTATAAGTCCAAAGTTGCCTTGCATAGTTGTTCTTTGTATACTCTATTGCAAGTTAATACGGAAGTGGGCTAAGTTTTTTGTAGGTCAAAACAAATCGCTTTCTTCAGCAAGCATTTTAGCTTCTGTCTTTGCAGCTCTAGGTTTTTCTGCTGTTCTAAAGTGAACTTCTTTGAGGGCTTTGTATTTTTCAACATCATTAATAGCAATTTTAATTTGGTTTTCACTGGTTTAACAACACCCCCCTAAAGCATTTTGTTAAGAGGCAAACAGGTGTAAGTGCACCTAACCCCCTCTGCTGCTAAACAAAATGAAGCTTTCAATTAGTAGTTCTTCTTTACACCCCTAAATATCAGCACATGTCAGGGTTAGCACTTACATCTCTTTGCCAACAAATAAAACAATGTATCCCCTGTCATTTGCACTGGTTATCTCTGAATTTTAATTTTTGTCACTTGCACCCCTTTGCATCTCGGTGCCTAAGTGCTCCTAACTCAGTGCCTAGAAGGAACGGCTTTATTGCCGTACACAGTGGCCGTTATTTTGTCACTTGCACCCCTTTGCATCTCGGTGCCTAAGTGCTCCTAACTTAGTGCCTAGAAGGAACGGCTTTATTGCCGTACACAGTGGCCGTTATTTTGTAACTTCCACCCCTTTGCATCTCGGTGCCTAAGTGCTCCTAACTCAGTGCCTAGAAGGAACGGCTTTATTGCCGTACACAGTGGCCGTTATTTTGTCACTTGCACCCCTTTGCATCTCGGTGCCTAAGTGCTCCTAGCTCAGTGCCTAGAAGGAACGGCTTTATTGCCGTACACACTGGCCGTTATTTTGTCACTTGCACCCCTTTGCATCTCGGTGCCTAAGTGCTCCTAACTCAGTGCCTAGAAGGAACGGCTTTATTGCCGTACACAGTGGCCGTTATTTTGTCACTTGCACCCCTTTTCATCTCGGTGCCTAAGTGCTCCTAACTTAGTGCCTAGAAGGAACGGCTTTATTGCCGTACACAGTGGCCGTTATTTTGTAACTTCCACCCCTTTGCATCTCGGTGCCTAAGTGCTCCTAACTCAGTGCCTAGAAGGAACGGCTTTATTGCCGTACACAGTGGCCGTTATTTTGTCACTTGCACCCCTTTGCATCTCGGTGCCTAAGTGCTCCTAACTCAGTGCCTAGAAGGAACGGCTTTATTGCCGTACACAGTGGCCGTTATTTTGTCACTTGCACCCCTTTTCATCTCGGTGCCTAAGTGCTCCTAACTCAGTGCCTAGAAGGAACGGCTTTATTGCCGTACACAGTGGCCGTTATTTTGTCACTTGCACCCCTTTGCATCTCGGTGCCTAAGTGCTCCTAGCTCAGTGCCTAGAAGGAAAGGCTTTATTGCCGTACACAGTGGCCGTTATTTTGTCACTTGCACCCCTTTGCATCTCGGTGCCTAAGTGCTCCTAGCTCAGTGCCTAGAAGGAACGGCTTTATTGCCGTACACACTGGCCGTTATTTTGTCACTTGCACCCCTTTGCATCTCGGTGCCTAAGTGCTCCTAACTCAGTGCCTAGAAGGAACGGCTTTATTGCCGTACACAGTGGCCGTTATTTTGTCACTTGCACCCCTTTTCATCTCGGTGCCTAAGTGCTCCTAACTCAGTGCCTAGAAGGAACGGCTTTATTGCCGTACACAGTGGCCGTTATTTTGTCACTTGCACCCCTTTGCATCTCGGTGCCTAAGTGCTCCTAGCTCAGTGCCTAGAAGGAAAGGCTTTATTGCCGTACACAGTGGCCGTTATTTTGTCACTTGCACCCCTTTGCATCTCGGTGCCTAAGTGCTCCTAACTCAGTGCCTAGAAGGAACGGCTTTATGGCCGTACACAGTGGCCGTTATTTTGTCACTTGCACCCCTTTTCATCTCGGTGCCTAAGTGCTCCTACCTCAGTGCCTAGAAGGAACGGCTTTATTGCCGTACACAGTGGCCGTTATTTTGTCACTTGCACCCCTTTGCATCTCGGTGCCTAAGTGCTCCTAGCTCAGTGCCTAAAAGGAACGGCTTTATTGCCGTACACAGTGGCCGTTATTTTGTCACTTGCACCCCTTTGCATCTCGGTGCCTAAGTGCTCCTAGCTCAGTGCCTAGAAGGAACGGCTTTATTGCCGTACACAGTGGCCGTTATTTTGTCACTTGCACCCCTTTTCATCTCGGTGCCTAAGTGCTCCTACCTCAGTGCCTAGAAGGAACGGCTTTATTGCCGTACACAGTGGCCGTTATTTTGTCACTTGCACCCCTTTGCATCTCGGTGCCTAAGTGCTCCTAACTCAGTGCCCAGAAGGAACGGCTTTATTGCCGTACACAGTGGCCGTTATTTTGTATTATCGGCGAACTCTTGGTCTGTAACTTTAATTTATTACTGAGAGAGGTATAGGTTTGGGGATGTAAGGACAAAATCATTTTTCATTAAGCAAATTTTATCTTCGCAGCCCCAGTAATTTACTTTAGGGCAGCAAAGCTTATAAACGCAGCCCTCTTGTGAATCAGTCTTTAAGCTTCGTTGCTCCTTCAAAGCGGACTTTCTTTTAAACCTTTTCATCTTGGATTATCTTATTTAAAAGTCTCGTCTGCCGCTTTCTTTTACCGAAACGTTCCCCCTGATTGTCCTGCATTTGAAGCCTTTCCTTTTTTACAAAGAGTAAGATAATTTCAGTGAAAGAGGTTTTATTTTAATATTAATATAACTCAATCGCAGCGATTGAATAATTTCAGTTGTAATATTTGCATAAACTCTTTGGAAAGAAAGATAATTGGTAAAGAATTTTTTAAATCACAGATATATATATATATATATATATATATATATATATATATATATATATATATATATATATATATATATATATCTTCCTGACCAAACTACAGCGCTCCGACAAATGTGATATTTTTGTTGCATAAAATTTTGTATTTATTTCTGAAAGCTCCTTGTCTTCAAATACATCAAAATGAGTTTAAAAGTTACAGAAAACCCATAAATAATGTAATAACAATGTTTTAAAACCATTTTCTAATGTGATATATTTAAATAATGTATTTATATATGCGGGTATTTTAAACGTATTTGCTGCAAATACTCACTATTTCCTAAACATAGGCAGAGATGTGACCCAACACTTATACTTAGCTGCATACACTGAAGACTTAGACAACAAGGTGATGTGTAGGCAATTTAACAACAAAGAAAATCGTTGAACCAGAACCGTGAACCAATAACGAAATTAAGCCAGAGAAAAGGAAGTAAAATGTGAAAAAGAAAATTATAAATTAAAATGTACGAGTATTAAACACTTACGTATTCCAAAAACTTGACTAATTCTCCAAGTTACAGAATCAAAAATTGGTACAGACCTCCGCATACCTGAAACAAAATGGAATTTTAAATTAAAAAATTACTACTTATTGTGTAAAATGCTTACAAAGCAAATCCTCTTGACAGTTGTAGTCGTGGTTTTTCTAGAGAGATGTCTTTAACATTGAAATGCACAGATGTGTTTTCACCCCATCATAGATTAAACAAACAAACTCATTTTGCTAAACAGAACTGTGAGAAACTGCAGTCAAATATTTCTGTTCAAGGAAAAGAAGTTGCACGCCATATAAGAATATAAAACGTATTTTCGAGGGAAAAGGTAATATATGTTGTGTTTATATACTTGGCTGTAAAAGTCTAAAAGCATTGAACCCAGAAATGCCACGATTGTGTAAGCGATACACACACAACACACAACACACACACACTCACACACACACACACACACACACACACACACACACACACACACACACACACACACACACACACACACACACACACACACACACACACACACACACACACACACACACACACACACACACACACACACACACACACACACACACACACACACACACACACACACACACACACACACACACACACACACACACACACACACACACATATATATATATATATATATATATATGTATTTATTTATTTATTTATATATACTCTACATCATATGGCAAAAGGTAACAAGGAAATTGGCTTTGCCCGTATCCCGTCATTATTTCCTGTATTTTGACGTGTTAATAAAACAACTGCATTTGAATACCTATCTCATTACAATTCTAGTTGTTTAAATCAATTTACATTAGAGATGGCTGATTCAGGATTTGTCGATGTTCACTAAACATGTTACGAATGAATCGGGGAAATGTTAATGTGAACACAAATATCAATATTTGTACCCAAAGTCCTATATTGTCAACCATTGGGAGATTGGTATCAGGAAAATTATGAATAACTTTTCTCCTGTTGCCAATACTCAAATTGCAACAGTTTTGAATACCTCCCCAACTATACTTAAGTTCCATCGTTAAGTTTTTGTAATAACTCTCCTTAACTATACTTAAGTTGCACCGTTAAGCTTGGAATAACTAGCCCCAACTATACTTAAGTTGCACAGTTAGGTTTGGGATAACTCTCCCCAACTAAACTTAGGTTGCACCGTTAAGTTTGGAATAACCCTCTCCAGCTATACTTAAGTTGCACCTTTAAGTTCGGGGTAACTCTCCCCAACTATACTTAAATTGCACCGTTAAGTTTACAATAACTCTCCCCAACTATTCTTTAGTTGCACCGTTAAGTTTGCAATAATTCTCCCCAAACAATACTTAAGTTACATCGTTAAGTTTGGAATAACTCTCGCCAACAATACTCAAGTTGCACCGTTAAGATTGGGATAACTCTCCCCAACAATACTCAAGTTGCGGCGTTAAGTTTAGGATAACTCTCCCCAACAATACTTACGTTGCACCGTTAAGTTTGGGATAACTCTCTCCAACTATACTCAAGTTGCAGCGTTGAGCTTGGGATAACTCTCCTTAAAAATACTTTAGTTGCACCATTAAGTTAGTAATAACTCTCCCCAACAATACTTAGGTTGCACCGTTAAGTTTGGGATAACTCTCCCCAACTATACTAAAGTTCCACAGTTACGTTTGGGATTACTTTCCCCAACTATACTTTAGTTGCATCATTAAATTTGGGATAACTCTCCCTAACTATACTCAATTTGCACCGTTAAGTTTGGGATAACTTTCTCCAACTATATGTACGTTGCGCCGTTACGTTTGGGATAACTCTCCCCATGCATACTTAAGTTGCACCTTTAAGTTTGAGTAAACTCTCCCCAACTATACTTTAGTTCCACCGTTAAGTTTGGAATAACTCTCCTCAAACAAAACTTAAGTTGCATCGTTAAGTTTGGGATAACTCTCCCCAACAATACTCAAGTTGCACCGTTAAGTTTGGGATAACTCTCCCCAACAATACTTAGGTTGCACCATTAAGTTTGGGATAACTCTTCCCAACAATACTTAGGGTGCACCATTAAGTTTGGGATATTTCTCCTTAAAATACTTTAGTTGCACCGTTAAGTTTGGGATAACTCTCCCCAACAATACTCAAGTTGCACTGTTAAGTTTGGGATAACTCTCCCCAACAATACTTAGGTTGCACCATTAAGTTTGGGATAACTCTTCCCAACAATACTTAGGGTGCACCATTAAGTTTGGGATATTTCTCCTTAAAATACTTTAGTTGCACCGTTAAGTTTGGGATAACTCTCCCCAAAAATTCTTAAGTTGCATCCAATGCTGTTTACAATGCGCACTCATACTCGTATTTTTTATGAAAGCCGCGTTCTTCATTCCATTGTACTACGTGACTTATAAATGCTAAATAAATCATGCTACTGCTTATGTAGATCGTGGCCGTTGCATATACATTGTGATCGAGCAGCTTGTGCTTCAGGGAAATGGTTTTCTATTTATTGTACTTCTATTTCTACGTTCTCCGTTGCAATTACCTTCAGTGGATATAATCACACGTATTCTAGACTATAAATATACTTGTATTACGTCAGTATAATATTCAATTAGTGAACTGACTTATAGTTTGAATCTCGTGTGATAAACTCACAGATAATGATGGTAACTTTGTCATTGAACCGCGTATTGGAATAATAATAATAATAATTAATAACATTATTTATGTCACGCACACGCACTGATCAGCGTACCTCCCTTCGTGTTTTTCTTCTATTTGCTAGCAATATTAATAGCCGGAATATTATAACAGTTTAAAATATTTTGCAGATCAGAGGATAGTGACTCAGCGCCGGCCTCTAGGTCCCCAGACCAACGTTAGGAGGTTATGTGAGGTCCAGGAGTGTCCCTGATGTGGTGGGGTAGCACCACGCATGTTCGTGGTTACACTGCACACGCGCGCACACGTATAGTCCCTCGTACGAAATCTGATCACTGATATAAGTCATGCAGCCGCACTTCCCCCTCGCTCCTCCATTAACCAACAGTTGGCTAGTTTCTTTTGTTTTCTCTTCGATGCTCGTCAATGAAACATTCTTTTCCGCGCCAAACTTGCAACGTTGAAATTATTGTAATTTATTTTAAAGTTAAATAAACTTGTGCTACTGAATAAGGAAACGGTATTATACAGTTATTTACCCTAGAAACGAAGTGGAAACGTTTAATAATTCCATGAACAGGCGGAATAGCAAACGTAATCCTGTAGGATTTATAGAGACGAAGTGTTTTCCTTGCATATTTTAATCCTTCAGTTGTTTTATTGTTTTGGAAACTTATGCAGCGAGTTATTTAATATAATTTTAAAATTGTGTTTCAGAGCCTTACTCACGCCTGAAGCTCTGCAACATGTTAGGAAAAGCTTTATCTGTTCTTGCTTACAATACTTTCATTTTAAAGTTAGACGGTTAGACATATTTATTGTCCATTAGAGAGCAGGTATATTTGTAGAGATGTAACGTCTCCTTCTCAATAGCTCTCTATATCTCTGTAGCTCTGTTCCTACTCGAGGCTGTAACGCCTGAACGCATCCTGAAGGAGAATCCAGTCAGCAAGTGTGACGTGTAGGTGCTCCAGGCCAAGTGAAATCATATGTTAACAAAAAAGGTAAGGACAAATCTTACTATCTTCTGTTCACCCGATATAGATTTATTTATATTAATAACGGTAAACATAATACATGTTTGTAACGCGTGGCTATTAGTAGAACATGCAGCAACATATCACGTGACGTGCCTTTGCTGCATCCGTGTGTGGGCAGTAACGGTGTGTCTTGCTCTTTGCAGCTTCCTGCCCCCACGAAATAGTTCTGCGCAGCGCACAGTGTGGACCCCCCCCCCCTTTACCAGATCATGTTTGGTTTGCCGCAAGTAAATTCGTCTATTTAAGCGCACCACGCTCTGACAAAGTAGAGAGAGCCTAGACTAATTATGCAGCTGTAATGGGAGCAATTTGTATCCTTCCCGATGCGTCACGTTTAATGCCATATCGTTAATTTTGTTACTGTTTTTAACTAATTTATTCATGTCATATAGACACAGGTGTTTCGCTTGTATCACATGTCACATGACCTGACTCATGCGAATGCAAACTTTGAATATACTGTGCGAGCACGTTGGCAACCTACAAGAAGGGCGCTTTATATTAAGGGTTTTACACCTAAACACAAACCTTTCACATACCTTTTCTATATCCAATTTAAGTCACTACGTACTGTCATTTATAAGCATGTATGTCACTAACATACATACTGACTAATCAACTACAGCCGCTAAAGATTAAGCCATTCCTACCGTGCTAGAATGGAATGTAAACGCACCATGTTTAAGTAGCAAGTGTCCGTGTCTAGACTCACCATTAGTGTCTAAATAAAGATATTCCGTCTGTGTTTAGTTACTTAAAGAAGGAACTATCTGGTCCCCAAATTTATAATCTTAAAAAAGAGGCCAGTTAATTTTGGGGTAAAAGATTTTAAGAAAACTTGTAATCTTGTATGCCCGTTTGCAAGTAGTTGATTACCACGTATCTGTGAATGTACCTTCCTCAGGCAGAACAGAATACAATCATTTTGTACAAATACTAATAAAATTCAATTGTTTTATTAAAATTTTGCAATATTTTGTTTGGTTCAATACTTCAAGAGGACAACAGTTTTACCAGACAAGGGCGGGGGGGGGAGTTTTGAAAGATAGAGCTTTAAAGCTACGGCTAAAGCAATCTTGGATTCCATACATGCGACACTATTTCTGCGAGATTGCGCAACGAGTTGTAATTCGTTGTCGTAGATTAATGCGCCAGTGACAGCAGTATTAATGGTTTGTTTATCTGACGAGCAATACGTCTTGCGACCGAAGTGAAGCTCTAATATTGGCCAACTAACTGCTCACAATGGTGGGAATGGGATAAAGCTTGATCAGTTGCATGATGAGAGCGATAGTGGCGGTAAGTACACTCTGAAGACGGTTGTGTTTAAGCTTAGACCGAGGAGAGATAGGGCAGGTAAACTAAAGGTACCCAATCTTAACATAGTTACAGCTAGTTGTTACACTTGTACTTGCGAAATCAAATGTCATTACATCTAGTTGTTACACTTGTACTTGCGAAATCAAATGTCATTACATCTAGTTGTTACCATGTACTTGCGAAATCAAATGTCATTACATCTAGTTGTTACACTTGTACTTGGGAAATCAAATATCATTACATCTAGTTGTTACACTTGTACTTGGGAAATCAAATATCATTACATCTAGTTGTTACACTTGTACTTGGGAAATCAAATGTTATTACATCTAGTTGTTACACTTGTACTTGCGAAATCAAATTTCATTACATCTAGTTGTTACACTTGTACTTGGGAAATCAAATGTTATTACATCTAGTTGTTACACTTGTACTTGCGAAATCAAATTTCATTACATCTAGTTGTTACACTTGTACTTGGGAAATCAAATATCATTACATCTAGTTGTTACACTTGTACTTAGGAAATCAAATGTCATTACATCTAGTTGTTACACTTGTACTTGCGAAATCAAATTTCATTACATCTAGTTGTTACACTTGTACTTGGGAAATCAAATGTCATTACATCTAGTTGTTACACTTGTACTTGCGAAATCAAATTTCATTACATCTAGTTGTTACACTTGTACTTGGGAAATCAAATGTCATTACATCTAGTTGTTACACTTGTACTTGCGAAATCAAATGTCATTACATCTAGTTGTTACACTTGTACTTGTGAAATCAAATGTCATTACATCTAGTTGTTACACTTGTACTTGCGAAATCAAATGTCATTACATCTAGTTGTTACACTTGTACTTACGAAATCAAATGTCATTACATCTAGTTGTTACACTTGTACTTGCGAAATCAAATGTCATTACATCTAGTTGTTACACTTGTACTTGCGAAATCAAATGTCATTACATCTAGTTGTTACACTTGTACTTGCGAAATCAAATGTCATTACATCTAGTTGTTACACTTGTACTTGTGAAATCAAATGTCATTACATCTAGTTGTTACACTTGTACTTGCGAAATCAAATGTCATTACATCTAGTAGTTACACTTGTACTTACGAAATCAAATGTCATTACATCTAGTTGTTACACTTGTACTTGCGAAATCAAATGTCATTACATCTAGTTGTTACACTTGTACTTGCGAAATCAAATGTCATTACATCTAGTTGTTACACTTGTACTTGGGAAATCAAATGTCATTACATCTAGTTGTTACACTTGTACTTGGGAAATCAAATGTCATTACATCTAGTTGTTACACTTGTACTTGCGAAATCAAATGTCATTACATCTAGTTGTTACACTTGTACTTGGGAAATTAAATGTCATTACATCTAGTTGTTACACTTGTACTTGGGAAATCAAATGTCATTACATCTAGTTGTTACACTTGTACTTGCGAAATCAAATATCATTACATCTAGTTGTTACACTTGTACTTGCGAAATCAAATATCATTACATCTAGTTGTTACACTTGTACTTGCGAAATCAAATATCATTACATCTAGTTGTTACACTTGTACTTGCGAAATCAAATATCATTACATCTAGTTGTTACACTTGTACTTGCGAAATCAAATGTCATTACATCTAGTTGTTACACTTGTACTTGCGAAATCAAATGTCATTACATCTAGTTGTTACACTTGTACTTGGGAAATCAAATGTCATTACATCTAGTTGTTACACTTGTACTTGCGAAATCAAATATCATTACATCTAGTTGTTACACTTGTACTTGCGAAATCAAATATCATTACATCTAGTTGTTACACTTGTACTTGCGAAATCAAATATCATTACATCTAGTTGTTACACTTGTATCTGGGAAATCGCAATAATTGTCTTATACTGTTGCCACAAATATTTAGTATCTGTTTCCAACGTTTTTTATATCAGTTTGGTTTTGTGTTTTACTATTTTAGTGCCAGAAGAATATTTCTACTTCCAGCCGTAATTTTTCAACTAGCGAGTTTTTGCTCCCGTCATATTCATGATTCTCGTAGAATATCCTATGTGATGACGTAATATTCATTGCCTTAAGACGCTATTAGCAGTTAACTATGCTTTTGTGCTTGCCTAGGTGGTCTACATCATTTCGATCGTAGTTATGGGCGATAGTCAGGAAAAACAGTACACGTACAGCCAGCAGAGTGAAGACGGGAAAGCGGGCACCTTCGTCGTCACCAAGCAATCAGAGGACGGAGGATCAGCGTTTGCAAGTGCTTACGGGAGGTCAGACGGTTCCGGGCCTCCACCAGGGTTTCCGTTCAACAGGCCCCCCGGAGGCATGCCCAACATACCGTTTCCTCCAGATCTTCCTTTTAGATTCCCTTCAGAACTATTTCCTTCTGGAGTATTTCCGGAACCGCCTTTCTTTGAAAGAAGAGGACGAGAACGGAGTGAAGGGAGGGGATATGCATCCGCTAGCAGTGGAGGGGGCAGAACCGCAGACACAGGACGCGGCGGAAGCTCCAGTACTCGACCTTCAATTATTCCTTTACCTTTTGTCATCTTCCTTGCCCTTTATTTCTTTTAGATACTACAATGTAAATTTATCTTTTATAATATCTAGTTAAGAAGTTATAGAATTAAGCGTTTGGTTAAAAAATGTTTCCAGGTAAATATATCTTGTAATAATAAACATGCATCATGTTTGTGCTCAAATTTAATATCCTTTCTTGTACCTACATTTAGGCTTAGTTCTTGAGTAAATGTAATCATAACGAACATTAACTCACAACTTGTGGTTGTACCTACATTTAGGCTTAGTTCTTGAGTAAATCTAATCATAACGAACATTAACTCACAACTTTAGGTTGTACCTACATTTAGGCTTAGTTCTTGAGTAAATCTAATCATAACGAACATTAACTCACAACTTTAGGTTATACCTACATTTAGGCTTAGTTCTTGAGTAAATCTAATCATAACGAACATTAACTCACAACTTTAGGTTATACCTACATTTAGGCTTAGTTCTTGAGTAAATCTAATCATAACGAACATTAACTCACAACTTTAGGTTATACCTACATTTAGGCTTAGTTCTTGAGTAAATGTAATAATAACGAACATTAACTCACAACTTGTGGTTGTACCTACATTTTGGCTTAGTTCTTGAGTAAATGTAATCATAACGAACATTAACTCACAACTTGTGGTTGTACCTACATTTTGGCTTAGTTCTTGAGTAAATGTAATCATAATGAACATTAACTCACAACTTGTGGTCGTACCTACATTTTGGCTTAGTTCTTGAGTAAATGTAATCATAACGAACATTAACTCACAACTTGTGGTTGTACCTACATTTAGGCTTAGTTCTTGAGTAAATGTAATCATAACGAACATGAACTCAAAATTTAAATAAATATTTTCCTGCAACGTCCATTACTTCCTTTAAAAAGTTCAATGTTGGCAGAGACTTCATCAAATACGAGTATAGCACAAAATTTAAAAGAACCCCTGTCTTTTCAAATAGCAACAATGTTCCACACTATAAATTATAAACTACTATACTTAATTGTTTTGCTAATTAATGTTTCATCAGTAATAATATTCGTTTGCTTGAGAATATTCTAGACAAAGAAGCTGGAAAGAATTAATTTTAGTCAGAGTTATCCCATATTGTTGTTAAAGGGTGACAGTAAAATTTTAAGTAGGGGTAGCTGGACACTAAACTAGCTCTCCCTAGAAATAGTGCAATGTTTCGTTCAGCAATGCTCTAAATATGTCGGACATACAATTTTGTGGAATTAAATAATAATAACATTAAATAATAGTTATATAGGGTTAAAAACGTGTATTTATTACAAAAATAAAGAGCTTTGTAAACTAGTAACTATGGTTACCATTGTAAAGCCATAGTGTTGAAAGCTTCAGGCGTACAACGTATCGTCGTGTGATGGTTAAGGAACCTCTCGTTTTGCTACCTTGTATCGGGGACGTGGAAAGATGAAGGACAGACAATATGTGACTCTACCCCTGCGACGCTATAATTTTACCGATTCTCAGTAAGAAATAATCGTCTTACTCTTATAGGTCTACGTTATTCCATCTGCCCTTCTTCCTTGAACTCCTCGGTTCCCGTCCTTATATTGAAATGTCCAATAAAATCCTTACCATTATATAATACACAATCCAGCTTTCATTGTCCTCAATAAGTATTTAATGGTGGAGCAAAGCATGTGCGGGAAAAAACTTTAAGCCCTGGTCACGTCGGCGTGATATTCTCCACATAGTCCTGCCCTCTCCTTACATAACGATACCACGCCTCACGAGTACTTACTCCGTCTTACATTACAGTTGCTGTGGTAATTCTAACGCTTACAATTTAATGGCGGAGCAAAGTATGTGAGGGAAAAGACCTTAAGCCCTGGTCACGTCGGCGTGATATTCTCCACATAGTCCTGCCCTCTCCTTACATAACGATACCACGCCTCACGAGTACTTACTCCGTCTTACATTACAGTTGCTGTGGTAATTCTAATGCTTACTATTTAATGGAGGAGCAAAGTATGTGAGGGAAAAGACCTTAAGCCCTGGTCACGTCGGCGTGATATTCTCCACATAGTCCTGCCCTCTCCTTACATAACGATACCACGCCTCACGAGTACTTACTCCGTCTTACATTACAGTTGCTGTGGTAATTCTAATGCTTACTATTTAATGGAGGAGCAAAGTATGTGAGGGAAAAGAACTTAAGCCCTGGTCACGTCGGCGTGATATTCTCCACATAGTCCTGCCCTCTCCTTACATAACGATACCACGCCTCACGAGTACTTACTCCGTCTTACATTACAGTTGCTGTGGTAATTCTAATGCTTACTATTTAATGGCGGAGCAAAGTATGTGAGGGAAAAGACCTTAATCCCTGGTCACGTCGGCGTGATATTCTCCACATAGTCCTGCCCTCTCCTTACATAACGATACCACGCCTCACGAGTACTTACTCCGTCTTACATTACAGTTGCTGTGGTAATTCTAACGCTTACTATTTAAATTCCGTCCTGAAACTGCAGAGATTATGCAATTCCAAGTTGTGGTGACGTCAAGGCTTTGTAATTGAATGGAATGACGTTAACGCTTGAAACAAAGGCCAGGAACGTTGAGCCTGAATGGTTTAGCTGTAACACGTATTAAGGACGAGAATATATAAAACCATATTTAGAAGGATTATTTACTGTAGAGAATGCTAAGGGCGTAGTTATTTGTTATTTTGAAAGGTTTATTCTTTTAAAGTTATTTTACATTTAAACTTGTCTTTGAGACCAAGCGTTACCTTTGTTTGCAAACAACCTCTATAATTAAAGTGGCCGTTGGCTCTTTAGTTATCGCTTTAAACTGTTATTTTACCTGATAACAACTAAAGGTTTTCTAAGTTGAGTCTTCTTCACTCCCTTAACTGTTATTTTACCCGATAACAACTAGAGGTTTTCTAAGTTGAGTCTTCTTCACTCCCTTAACTGTTATTTTACCCGATAACAACTAGAGGTTTTCTAAGTTGAGTCTTCTTCACTCCCTTAACTGTTATTTTACCCGATAACAACTAGAGGTTTTCTAAGTTGAGTCTTCTTCACTCCCTTAACTGTTATTTTACCCGATAACAACTAGAGGTTTTCTAAGTTGAGTCTTCTTCACTCCCTTAACTGTTACTTTACCTGATAACAACTAAAGGTTTTCTAAGTTGAGTCTTCTTCACTCCCTTAACTGTTACTTTACCTGATAACAAGTAGAGGTTTTCTAAGTTGAGTCTTCTTCACTCCCTTAACTGTTATTTTACCCGATAACAACTAGAGGTTTTCTAAGTTGAGTCTTCTTCACTCCCTTAACTGTTATTTTACCTGATAACAACTAGAGGTTTTCTAAGTTGAGTATTCTTCACTCCCTTAACTGTTACTTTACCTGATAACAACTAAAGGTTTTCTAAGTTGAGTCTTCTTCACTCCCTTAACTGTTACTTTACCTGATAACAACTAGAGGTTTTCTAAGTTGAGTCTTCTTCACTCCCTTAACTGTTATTTTACCCGATAACAACTAGAGGTTTTCTAAGTTGAGTCTTCTTCACTCCCTTAACTGTTATTTTACCTGATAACAACTAGAGGTTTTCTAAGTTGAGTCTTCTTCACTCCCTTAACTGTTATTTTACCTGATAACAACTAGAGGTTTTCTAAGTTGAGTCTTCTTCACTCCCTTAACTGTTACTTTGCCTGATAACAACTAGAGGTTTTCTAAGTTGAGTCTTCTTCACTCCCTTAACTGTTATTTTACCCGATAACAACTAGAGGTTTTCTAAGTTGAGTATTCTTCACTCCCTTAACTGTTATTTTACCTGATAACAACTAGAGGTTTTCTAAGTTGAGTATTCTTCACTCCCTTAACTGTTATTTTACCTGATAACAACTAGAGGTTTTCTAAGTTGAGTATTCTTCACTCCCTTAACTGTTATTTTATCCGATAACAACTAGAAGTTTTTTAAGTTGGGTCTTTTCCACTTCCTTAACTGTTATTTTACCTGATAACAACTAGAGGTTTTCTAAGTTGAGTCTTCTTCACTCCCTTAACTGTTATTTTACCCGATAACAACTAGAGGCTTTCTAAGTTGAGTCTTCTTCACTCCCTTAACTGTTATTTTACCCGATAACAACTAGAGATTTTCTAAGTTGAGTCTTCTTCACTCCCTTAACTGTTATTTTACCTGATAACAACTAGAGGTTTTCTAAGTTGAGTATTCTTCACTCCCTTAACTGTTATTTTACCTGATAACAACTAGAGGTTTTCTAAGTTGAGTATTCTTCACTCCCTTAACTGTTATTTTACCTGATAACAACTAGAGGTTTTCTAAGTTGAGTCTTCTTCACTCCCTTAACTGTTATTTTACCCGATAAAAACTAGAGGTTTTCTAAGTTGAGTCTTCTTCACTCCCTTAACTGTTATTTTACCTGATAACAACTAGAGGTTTTCTAAGTTGATTCTTCTTCACTCCCTTAACTGTTATTTTACCCGATAACAACTAGAGGTTTTCTAAGTTGAGTCTTCTTCACTCCCTTAACTGTTATTTTACCTGATAACAACTAGAGGTTTTCTAAGTTGAGTATTCTTCACTCCCTTAACTGTTATTTTACCTGATAACAACTAGAGGTTTTCTAAGTTGAGTATTCTTCACTCCCTTAACTGTTATTTTACCTGATAACAACTAGAGGTTTTCTAAGTTGAGTATTCTTCACTCCCTTAACTGTTATTTTATCCGATAACAACTAGAAGTTTTTTAAGTTGGGTCTTTTCCACTTCCTTAACTGTTATTTTACCTGATAACAACTAGAGGTTTTATAAGTTGAGTCTTCTTCACTCCCTTAACTGTTATTTTACCCGATAACAACTAGAGGTTTTCTAAGTTGAGTCTTCTTCACTCCCTTAACTGTTATTTTACCTGATAACAACTAGAGGTTTTCTAAGTTTTGAGTCTTCTTCACTTCCTTAACTGTTATTTTACCCGATAACAACTAGAGGTTTTCTAAGTTGAGCCTTCTTCACTCCCTTAACTGTTATTTTACCCGATAACAACTAGAGGTTTTCTAAGTTGAGTATTCTTCACTCCCTTAACTGTTATTTACCTTTCAACAACTAGAGGTTTTCTAAGTTGAGAGCTTATACAAACTCCATTCATTATTTGGCCATCAGCGAAGTACAGCGTATTACATTCCTTAAGTTGTATAATCACCCCTTTTGCAAATAAACTATTTAATTGCCTTATTAAATTTTGTTATATTGTTAATTGGAGCTTAATAGTGAAAATTGCTCACCAGAGGTAAATACTAAAAGATTGCTCTAAAAACCTTTTCTGAGTATTAACCCATTCACTGATGAAGACGCCACGGTCGTCGAAACTAGTCTGGTTTAGTGATTTTAAATGCAATCTTTTAGTATCCAGCTTTGATTTTATTTGTTGTATAATAAGTTTTATTGCTTAATTAATCCGGAAAATAATTAAATTTTTATAAGCGAAAACTAAATGGGGAGAAGAAATATTTCAAAGTTACAAACTCGGCACAAAATACATTAGGACAATCTCTTAAGGGGGCTGAGGGAAGGTTGGGATAAATCAGTTCGGCGTATCGACAGTGTAGAACGATATCAACCCCTAAAAGCCTGGCTAAGTCTGGATTTATTTTTCTAAGTGCTTTAGGAATGGCAGCATTATTTTCTTTTTTTAGAGAAATAAAAAATGAAGGATATAAATTTGTACGTATCTCGTGTATTTTTAGCTGTGATTTTATATAACGAAATTATTTTTGTTCCTACAGTAATACAAAAGGAACCACTGTATCACATCAAAGGTTTCTATCAAGGAACAAAACATCGGCTTCGTATCGTGCGATGCTGTGTAATCATAAAGATCGAGTTAAGCAATATGTTAATATATTTCAGTAAATCTTACTACATTGTATTTAATATTAAGGAAATAATTACTTTTCTTATAAATGGAATATTTTACGAAGAAAAACGTGAAATGGTCAAGCAACCGGTAGGCTCCTAATAAGGTGATTTAATTTCAGTCGACTTGCAATAATTTCTGCTGCCACATATATATATCCAGTACCACACGTTACTGAACTTCTCTTCAGAGCTTACCTCCCTCCCATTTAAAGTAATAGTAATTTAGTAAAAGTAATTTAAAAACTCTACTCAGAACGTCACCTTGGACACCATTCTCTTTGACCAACTAGGATCTCCTTCTCCTTTTTACTCCACTTTTCTTAAAGATATTTCCTTGAGCTACTAACTGAAATCAAGAGCCCAAACTACTATCTCTAATGAAATGTTCAAAATATATTAACATTCTAATTTCGAACAATTTTCCCATCCTGTCCAACACGTCCTCAACATATTATTATTATTAGATACACACCCAGGATACCGCCTCCAACGACTATCCTTTTATTTCTTACGGAAAAAGAAAAATTCCACCTTTTTTTTACTATTATTTGATTCTGCTTTTACTTGAGTTAGTAGTATTTCAAGTTGCGATGACAATGACACAAATCTCTCGAAACGCGCATCAATTATCAAAAACGTAAGTACTATTATTTTTAAGTCTTAATTTTTAAGTTATTTTCAATGCGCCAAAAAATTTAAACTTTCACATTTTCTTTTAAAATTTAAAACTATTTGTGGCTGCAAAAGATTTTAATTATTCATATTCATTGTAAACAGAAAAATGTGTGCTGAATTTCAAAAATTACTGAATGGTTAAATATTTAACCACTTCTATCGATAATGGAATGAGAAGGAAAGGGGTGGACTGTAGCAAAAGTAAGGGTGCAATCAACTTGCACCATGCTACCTGCAGTGGCGCCACATTATACAAACTTCTGAGAGAACGTAACGCGTTACGCGCGATCTGTTGGTGAAGTTACAAGCCGCCTATCACACTACGACGGAAATGGGGATATTAACTTGTGAGAGGATAACGTGACCTCAAGGTTACCTACACTCTATTGGGGTCAACTCATTCCGGTACGGGTGACGTCAACAGCAGTCATAGGTTACGAGTGTGTCGCTGTGACAGGGGCTTCCATATATTGTTCTCAAGAAATATCTTGTGGCAGAATCACCCCTGTAGTGACGGCATGATCCATGTGGTATGGTCATTCATGTAATAGTGTTACCCCTGTAGTGGGCTCACCTCTGTGGGAGTCTCCCTTGTAGTGGCGGCATCATCCATGTGGTATGGTCATTCATGTAACAGTGTTACCCCTGTAGTGGGCTCACCTCTGTGGCAGAATCACCCCTGTAGTGACGGCATGATCCATGTGGTATGGTCATTCATGTAATAGTGTTACCCCTGTAGTGGGCTCACCTCTGTGGGAGTCTCCCTTGTAGTGGCGGCATCATCCATGTGGTATGGTCATTCATGTAACAGTGTTACCCCTGTAGTGGGCTCACCTCTGTGGCAGAACCACCCCTGTAGTGACGGCATGATCCATGTGGTATGGTCATTCATGTAATAGTGTTACCCCTGTAGTGGGCTCACCTCTGTGGGAGTCTCCCTTGTAGTGGCGGCATCATCCATGTGGTATGGTCATTCATGTAACAGTGTTACCCCTGTAGTGGGCTCACCTCTGTGGGAGTCTCCCTTGTAGTGACGTCATCATCCATGTGGTATGGTCATTCATGTAACAGTGTTACCCCTGTAGTGGGCTCACCTCTGTGGCAGAACCACCCCTGTAGTGACGGCATGATCCATGTGGTATGGTCATTCATGTAATAGTGTTACCCCTGTAGTGGGCTCACCTCTGTGGGAGTCTCCCTTGTAGTGACGTCATCATCCATGTGGTATGGTCATTCATGTAACAGTGTTACCCCTGTAGTGGGCTCACCTCTGTGGCAGAACCACCCCTGTAGTGACGGCATGATCCATGTGGTATGGTCATTCATGTAATAGTGTTACCCCTGTAGTGGGCTCACCTCTGTGGGAGTCTCCCTTGTAGTGACGGCATCATCCATGTGGTATGGTCATTCATGTAATAGTGTTACCCCTGTAGTGGGCTCACCTCTGTGGGAGTCTCCCTTGTAGTGACGGCATCATCCATGTGGTATGGTCATTCATATAATAGTGTTACCCCTGTAGTGGGCTCACCTCTGTGGGAGTCTCCCTTGTAGTGGCGCCACATTTATGGGAGGCTTACCTTAGAGATCTAAGGACACAATGGTATTACGTCATCCATGTGGTATGGTCATTCATATAATAGTGTTACATGAACTCCCTCTGTGGGAGTCTCCCTTGTAGTGACGGCATCATCCATGTGGTATGGTCATTCATGTAATAGTGTTACCCCTGTAGTGGGCTCACCTCTGTGGGAGTCTCCCTTGTAGTGACGGCATCATCCATGTGGTATGGTCATTCATATAATAGTGTTACCCCTGTAGTGGGCTCACCTCTGTGGGAGTCTCCCTTGTAGTGGCGCCACATTTATGGGAGACTTGCCTTAGAGATCTAAGGACACAATGGTATTACGTATTACGAAGCAAAGTTACGGCCACGCCTGAGCGAGGTGGCTTCGTAATAATAAGAAGATCATAACGTTAAAAGGCGTTGTAAGGCGATGGATGAGCGACAGTAGATGGAAATGGAAGGACTAATAGACATTAGTACTTATTGTACAAACATTATTTTTGCTACAAAATAAAAGAGTACAACCGCCAAACAGCCTCCCTTACAATCTTCGACAGTAGAAAGAAAACAGTTAAAGTTTATTCATTCCTAAACCTTACAATAGCGTCTCGCTAAGTTAACTGTTCAATAAAACTCGATACCCTGTAAAGACCAAACTATTGACCAATTAATCACTTTTAATATGAGACAAAAATAATAAATGTATTTCGGGAAAAGCACGTTTAGGTTATCTTTAACGAAAGTTGGGTTAAAGTCACTGACATTTCTGAAAACTCTTTAGCAACTCATAGTTTTAAAGGTATAAATCCAGCGTAGTTATCCCAAGTATACTACACCTGACTATTAACATGCAGACATCATGAGCCGTATTCCTTCAATATCTTTAACAAAAGATTTTTAAATATTTTTTCATCGAAGGTTTTTTGTTAGTTTAGATACATATTACAACTATTGTCGTCAAGATGTACGAAAACTGTAAACACAAAATAATGTACCTAATACAGCAATAATTTAGTGTCAATATATATATATATATATATATATATATATATATATATATATATATATATATATATATATATAGTGTCATATAAATAAATATATATATATGTGTGTGTGTGTGTGTGTTTGTGCGTGTGTGTGAGTGAGTGTGTGTGTGTGTGTGTGTGTGTGTGTGTGTGTGTGTGTGTGTGTGTGTGTGTGTGTGTGTGTGTGTGTGGGCGTGAGTGTGTGTGTGTGTGTGTGTGTGTTTGTGTGTGTGTGTGTGTGTTTGTGTGTGTGTGTGTGTGTGTGTATGGGTGGTGTGTGTGTGTGTGTGTGTGTGTGTGTTTGTGTGTGTGTTTGTGCGTGTGAGTGAGTGTGTGTGTGTGTGTTTGTGCGTGTGAGTGAGTGTGTGTGTGTGTGTGTGTGTGTGTGTGTGTGTGTGTGTGTGTGTGTGTGTGTGTGTGTGTGTGTGTGTGTGTGTGTGTGTGTGTGTGTGTGTGTGTGTGTGTGTGTGTGTGTGTGTGTGTGTGTGTGTGTGTGTGTATGTGTGTGTGTGTGTGTGTGTGTGTGTGTGTGTGTGTGTGTGTGTACATACACATATACATGACTACAGATTTGTCTCCGAGCCTGAAGCCACAATCAGTAGATTACGTGGTTTCTGGGAATCGCTGCAAGCTAGAGGGACGATAATTCTGCGGTTACGTCGATAATATCTAGATACACTAACCCACCCAACAATTTTGCTGCGAGGGTTGTCTGTTCACTTGATAAAGATCGCCTATGTTACTCTATTTATGAGTAATGAATTATTAAAAAAAAACATGAATATTTAAGTGAAAATGTTAGAAATTCAGTGAGGGAATAATTGCAACTAGATTCGTTCGCGAGCTACGATGATAAAAGCGACAACGTCTTGCAAGGCTTTATTCGAGAAATATTTATTCACGTTTACGAGACAAGGGACTTAAGCTACACAGATAAAACACACAGATCCCTTCAAGTGTCTTCATAAAACTGTCTGCTTGAGTGGCGAGATTACATTAAGCCCTGTTTAGAATACACTGTTTATACCTATACGAAGCATTTATTCCTGGAAATAAACGCACTTTATTTTATATTTTAAATTAATTACAATCAAAAGCGTCTGTTACCCCTGATGAGTAAGGTTTTAGGAAGGGGTTCGGTTCCCTCCACGTTCATCTCCCCTTGCTTTAGCTGTACATCTAGTACTACCTTGCTAACGGGATATGGAACTCTTCGATCAAGTATTGGAACTCCGTGGAATGGTCGTGAAAGCAACAGACTTGATATGAAACTAATCCTATCGTGACACTAACCCGGTGCATTAGAACAACGAGAACCCTTTCGCTAGGGCAGGACCACATCACCAATGTAAACCACTCCGTGGAATGATCGTGAAAGCAACAGACTTGATATGAAACTAATCCTATCGTGACACTAACCCGGTGCATTAGAACAACGAGAAACCTTTCGCTAGGGCAGGACCACATCACCAATGTAAACCACTCCGTGGAATGGTCGTGAAAGCAACAGACTTGATATGAAACTAATCCTATCGAGACACTAACCCGGTGCATTAGAACAACGAGAAACCTTTCGCTAGGGCAGGACCACATCACCAATGTAAACCACTCCGTGGAATGGTCGTGAAAGCAACAGACTTGATATGAAACTAATCCTATCGTGACACTAACCCGATGCATTAGAACAACGAGAAACCTTTCGCTAGGGCAGGACCACATCACCAATGTAAACCACTCCGTGGAATGGTCGTGAAAGCAACAGACTTGATATGAAACTAATCCTATCGTGACACTAACCCGGTGCATTAGAACAACGAGAAACCTTTCGCTAGGGCAGGACCACATCACCAATGTAAACCACTCCGTGGAATGATCGTGAAAGCAACAGACTTGATATGAAACTAATCCTATCGAGACACTAACCCGGTGCATTAGAACAACGAGAAACCTTTCGCTAGGGCAGGACCACATCACCAATGTAAACCACTCCGTGGAATGGTCGTGAAAGCAACAGACTTGATATGAAACTAATCCTATCGAGACACTAACCCGGTGCATTAGAACAACGAGAAACCTTTCGCTAGGGCAGGACCACATCACCAATGTAAACCACTCCGTGGAATGGTCGTGAAAGCAACAGACTTGATATGAAACTAATCCTATCGTGACACTAACCCGATGCATTAGAACAACGAGAAACCTTTCGCTAGGGCAGGACCACATCACCAATGTAAACCACTCCGTGGAATGGTCGTGAAAGCAACAGACTTGATATGAAACTAATCCTATCGTGACACTAACCCGGTGCATTAGAACAACGAGAAACCTTTCGCTAGGGCAGGACCACATCACCAATGTAAACCACTCCGTGGAATGATCGTGAAAGCAACAGACTTGATATGAAACTAATCCTATCGTGACACTAACCCGGTGCATTAGAACAACGAGAAACCTTTCGCTAGGGCAGGACCACATCACCAATGTAAGCCACTCCGTGGAATGGTCGTGAAAGCAACAGACTTGATATGAAACTAATCCTATCGTGCCACTAACTCGGTGCATTAGAACAAGGAGAAACCTTTCGCTAGGGCAGGAGCACATCACCAATGTAAGCCACTCCGTGGAATGGTCGTGAAAGCAACAGACTTGATATGAAACTAATCCTATCGTGCCACTAACCCGGTGCATTAGAACAAGGAGAAACCTTTCGCTAGGGCAGGACCACATCACCAATGTAAGCCACTCCGTGGAATGGTCGTGAAAGCAACAGACTTGATATGAAACTAATCCTATCGTGCCACTAACTCGGTGCATTAGAACAAGGAGAAACCTTTCGCTAGGGCAGGAGCACATCACCAATGTAAGCCACTCCGTGGAATGGTCGTGAAAGCAACAGACTTGATATGAAACTAATCCTATGTGCCACTAACCCGGTGCATTAGAACAACGAGAAACCTGTCGCTAGGGCAGGACCACATCACCAATGTAAGCCACTCCGTGGAATGGTCGTGAAAGCAACAGACTTGATATGAAACTAATCCTATCGTGACACTAACCCGGTGCATTAGAACAACGAGAAACCTTTCGCTAGGGCAGGACCACATCACCAATGTAAGCCACTCCGTGGAATGGTCGTGAAAGCAACAGACTTGATATGAAACTAATCCTATCGAGACACTAACCCGGTGCATTAGAACAACGAGAAACCTTTCGCTAGGGCAGGACCACATCACCAATGTAAACCACTCCGTGGAATGATCGTGAAAGCAACAGACTTGATATGAAACTAATCCTATCGTGACACTAACCCGGTGCATTAGAACAACGAGAAACCTTTCGCTAGGGCAGGACCACATCACCAATGTAAACCACTCCGTGGAATGATCGTGAAAGCAACAGACTTGATATGAAACTAATCCTATCGTGACACTAACCCGGTGCATTAGAACAACGAGAAACCTTTCGCTAGGGCAGGACCACATCACCAATGTAAACCACTCCGTGGAATGATCGTGAAAGCAACAGACTTGATATGAAACTAATCCTATCGTGACACTAACCCGGTGCATTAGAACAACGAGAAACCTTTCGCTAAGGCAGGACCACATCACCAATGTAAACCACTCCGTGGAATGGTCGTGAAAGCAACAGACTTGATATGAAACTAATCCTATCGTGACACTAACCCGGTGCATTAGAACAACGAGAAACCTTTCGCTAGGGCAGGACCACATCACCAATGTAAGCCACTCCGTGGAATGGTCGTGAAAGCAACAGACTTGATATGAAACTAATCCTATCGTGACACTAACCCGGTGCATTAGAACAACGAGAAACCTTTCGCTAGGGCAGGACCACATCACCAATGTAAGCCACTCCGTGGAATGGTCGTGAAAGCAACAGACTTGATATGAAACTAATCCTATCGTGACACTAACCCGGTGCATTAGAACAACGAGAAACCTTTCGCTAGGGCAGGACCACATCACCAATGTAAGCCACTCCGTGGAATGGTCGTGAAAGCAACAGACTTGATATGAAACTAATCCTATCGTGACACTAACCCGGTGCATTAGAACAACGAGAAACCTTTCGCTAGGGCAGGACCACATCACCAATGTAAGCCACTCCGTGGAATGGTCGTGAAAGCAACAGACTTGATATGAAACTAATCCTATCGTGCCACTAACCCGGTGCAATCGAACAACGAGAAACCTTTCGCTAGGGCAGGACCACATCACCAATGTAAGCCACTCCGTGGAATGGTCGTGAAAGCAACAGACTTGATATGAAACTAATCCTATCGTGCCACTAACTCGGTGCATTAGAACAACGAGAAACCTTTCGCTAGGGCAGGACCACATCACCAATGTAAGCCACTCCGTGGAATGGTCGTGAAAGCAACAGACTTGATATGAAACTAATCCTATCGTGCCACTAACTCGGTGCATTAGAACAACGAGAAACCTTTCGCTAGGGCAGGACGACATCAAAAATGTAAGCCACTCCGTGGAATGGTCGTGAAAGCAACAGACTTGATATGAAACTAATCCTATCGTGACACTAACCCGGTGCATTAGAACAAGGAGAAACCTTTCGCTAGGGCAGGACCACATCACCAATGTAAGCCACTCCGTGGAATGGTCGTGAAAGCAACAGACTTGATATGAAACTAATCCTATCGTGACACTAACCCGGTGCATTAGAACAACGAGAAACCTTTCGCTAGGGCAGGACCACATCACCAATGTAAGCCACTCCGTGGAATAGTCGTGAAAGCAACAGACTTGATATGAAACTAATCCTATCGTGACACTAACCCGGTGCATTAGAACAACGAGAAACCTTTCGCTAGGGCAGGACCACATCACCAATGTAAGCCACTCCGTGGAATGGTCGTGAAAGCAACAGACTTGATATGAAACTAATCCTATCGTGCCACTAACCCGGTGCATTAGAACAACGAGAAACCTTTCGCTAGGGCAGGACCACATCACCAATGTAAGCCACTCCGTGGAATGGTCGTGAAAGCAACAGACTTGATATGAAACTAATCCTATCGTGCCACTAACTCGGTGCATTAGAACAAGGAGAAACCTTTCGCTAGGGCAGGAGCACATCACCAATGTAAGCCACTCCGTGGAATGGTCGTGAAAGCAATAGACTTGATATGAAACTAATCCTATCGAGACACTAACCCGATGCATTAGAACAACGAGAAACCTTTCGCTAGGGCAGGACCACATCACCAATGTAAGCCACTCCGTGGAATGATCGTGAAAGCAACAGACTTGATATGAAACTAATCCTATCGTGACACTAACCCGGTGCATTAGAACAACGCGAAACCTTTCGCTAGGGCAGGACCACATCACCAATGTAAGCTACTCCGTGGAATGGTCGTGAAAGCAACAGACTTGATATGAAACTAATCCTATCGTGCCACTAACCCGGTGCATTAGAACGAGAAACCTTTCGCTAGGGCAGGACCACATCACCAATGTAAGCCACTCCGTGGAATGGTCGTGAAAGCAACAGACTTGATATGAAACTAATCCTATCGTGACACTAACCCGGTGCATTAGAACAACGAGAAACCTTTCGCTAGGGCAGGACCACATCACCAATGTAAGCCACTCCGTGGAATGGTCGTGAAAGCAACAGACTTGATATGAAACTAATCCTATCGAGACACTAACCCGATGCATTAGAACAACGAGAAACCTTTCGCTAGGGCAGGACCACATCACCAATGTAAACCACTCCGTGGAATGATCGTGAAAGCAACAGACTTGATATGAAACTAATCCTATCGTGACACTAACCCGGTGCATTAGAACAACGAGTAACCTTTCGCTAGGGCAGGACCACATCCCCAATGTAAGCCACTCCGTGGAATGGTCGTGAAAGCAACAGACTTGATATGAAACTAATCCTATCGTGACACTAACCCGGTGCATTAGAACAACGAGAAACCTTTCGCTAGGGCAGGACCACATCACCAATGTAAGCCACTCCGTGGAATGGTCGTGAAAGCAACAGACTTGATATGAAACTAATCCTATCGTGACACTAACCCGGTGCATTAGAACAACGAGAAACCTTTCGCTAGGGCAGGACCACATCACCAATGTAAACCACTCCGTGGAATGATCGTGAAAGCAACAGACTTGATATGAAACTAATCCTATCGTGACACTAACCCGGTGCATTAGAACAACGAGAAACCTGTCGCTAGGGCAGGACCACATCACCAATGTAAGCCACTCCGTGGAATGGTCGTGAAAGCAACAGACTTGATATGAAACTAATCCTATCGTGCCACTAACCCGGTGCATTCGAACAACGAGAAACCTTTCGCTAGGGCAGGACCACATCACCAATGTAAGCCACTCCGTGGAATGGTCGTGAAAGCAACAGACTTGATATGAAACTAATCCTATCGAGACACTACCCCGATGCATTAGAACAACGAGAAACCTTTCGCTAGGGCAGGACCACATCACCAATGTAAGCCACTCCGTGGAATGGTCGTGAAAGCAACAGACTTGATATGAAACTAATCCTATCGTGACACTAACCCGGTGCATTAGAACAACGAGAAACCTTTCGCTAGGGCAGGACCACATCACCAATGTAAACCACTCCGTGGAATGATCGTGAAAGCAACAGACTTGATATGAAACTAATCCTATCGTGACACTAACCCGGTGCATTAGAACAACGAGAAACCTTTCGCTAGGGCAGGACCACATCACCAATGTAAACCACTCCGTGGAATGGTCGTGAAAGCAACAGACTTGATATGAAACTAATCCTATCGTGCCACTAACCCGGTGCATTCGAACAACGAGAAACCTTTCGCTAGGGCAGGACCACATCACCAATGTAAGCCACTCCGTGGAATGGTCGTGAAAGTAACAGACTTGATATGAAACTAATCCTATCGTGACACTAACCCGGTGCATTAGAACAACGAGAAACCTTTCGCTAGGGCAGGACCACATCACCAATGTAAGCCACTCCGTGGAATGGTCGTGAAAGCAACAGACTTGATATGAAACTAATCCTATCGTGACACTAACCCGGTGCATTAGAACAACGAGAAACCTTTCGCTAGGGCAGGACCACATCACCAATGTAAGCCACTCCGTGGAATGGTCGTGAAAGCAACAGACTTGATATGAAACTAATCCTATCGTGACACTAACCCGGTGCATTAGAACAAGGAGAAACCTTTCGCTAGGGCAGGACCACATCACCAATGTAAACCACTCCGTGGAATGGTCGTGAAAGCAACAGACTTGATATGAAACTAATCCTATCGTGACACTAACCCGGTGCATTAGAACAACGAGAAACCTTTCGCTAGGGCAGGACCACATCACCAATGTAAGCCACTCCGTGGAATGGTCGTGAAAGCAACAGACTTGATATGAAACTAATCCTATCGTGACACTAACCCGGTGCATTAGAACAACGAGAAACCTTTCGCTAGGGCAGGACCACATCACCAATGTAAACCACTCCGTGGAATGATCGTGAAAGCAACAGACTTGATATGAAACTAATCCTATCGTGACACTAACCCGGTGCATTAGAACAACGAGAAACCTTTCGCTAGGGCAGGACCACATCACCAATGTAAACCACTCCGTGGAATGGTCGTGAAAGCAACAGACTTGATATGAAACTAATCCTATCGTGCCACTAACCCGGTGCATTCGAACAACGAGAAACCTTTCGCTAGGGCAGGACCACATCACCAATGTAAACCACTCCGTGGAATGATCGTGAAAGCAACAGACTTGATATGAAACTAATCCTATCGTGACACTAACCCGGTGCATTAGAACAAGGAGAAACCTTTCGCTAGGGCAGGACCACATCACCAATGTAAACCACTCCGTGGAATGGTCGTGAAAGCAACAGACTTGATATGAAACTAATCCTATCGTGCCACTAACCCGGTGCATTAGAACAACGAGAAACCTTTCGCTAGGGCAGGACCACATCACCAATGTAAGCCACTCCGTGGAATGGTCGTGAAAGCAACAGACTTGATATGAAACTAATCCTATCGTGACACTAACCCGGTGCATTAGAACAAGGAGAAACCTTTCGCTAGGGCAGGACCACATCACCAATGTAAACCACTCCGTGGAATGGTCGTGAAAGCAACAGACTTGATATGAAACTAATCCTATCGTGACACTAACCCGGTGCATTAGAACAACGAGAAACCTTTCGCTAGGGCAGGACCACATCACCAATGTAAACCACTCCGTGGAATGGTCGTGAAAGCAACAGACTTGATATGAAACTAATCCTATCGTGACACTAACCCGGTGCATTAGAACAACGAGAAACCTTTCGCTAGGGCAGGACCACATCACCAATGTAAGCCACTCCGTGGAATGGTCGTGAAAGCAACAGACTTGATATGAAACTAATCCTATCGTGACACTAACCCGGTGCATTAGAACAAGGAGAAACCTTTCGCTAGGGCAGGACCACATCACCAATGTAAGCCACTCCGTGGAATGGTCGTGAAAGCAACAGACTTGATATGAAACTAATCCTATCGTGACACTAACCCGGTGCATTAGAACAACGAGAAACCTTTCGCTAGGGCAGGACCACATCACCAATGTAAACCACTCCGTGGAATGGTCGTGAAAGCAACAGACTTGATATGAAACTAATCCTATCGTGCCACTAACCCGGTGCATTAGAACAACGAGAAACCTTTCGCTAGGGCAGGACCACATCACCAATGTAAGCCACTCCGTGGAATGGTCGTGAAAGCAACAGACTTGATATGAAACTAATCCTATCGTGACACTAATATCGAAGGGTTACATATGAGGCTCTGGGTAATTTAGCGCTTCCAGAAATACCAGAGAAAGCTTCCCTCCTTATTAATCAAATAACTTTCGAATGCGCTCTTAAATGTGTACCCAGAGGGCAAATAAAAGAGTTTAGACCCTACTGGAATGGAACTAGCGTTCGTAAAGAAAAACGCAATCGATCACGTAAAATAGCCTTAAAACTCAACAAGATTTGAGATGCCTTAGAAAACAACAAGCTGAATTACACCACGAAGTAAAGTCATCCAAACGATTGGCTTTGAAATCTTTTATTGCTAATTTAGACTACCGGAAGGATGGCACCAAAGCCCATTGCTATATATCTCGGCTAAATAACCATGCCCCCATAAAAAATTCGACAGCCTATACAGTACTCAGGTAAATCCTTCACAGACCCATACGAAGCTGCAGATGCACTAAGTAAACATTACGTCAAAATCAGCCGCACAAGTGTGGATAAAACCGTCACTAAGACGCTGCGTAAAACGCCAATACCATCTTGTCTCGAAGAGAAGACACACGAACTCTTCACGTCACCTTTTACAATCACCGAACTGGTGAAGCCTGGTTTAGCCTTGGTGAACCTGACCTGGAAACATGTACCTCAGCAATGGAGAAAAGCCGAAATATTACCTGTTCTGAAAATGGATAAACCCCCTGATCAACCCGAAAGTTACAGGCCTATATCCCTAACCAGCGCCAGGTGTAAAGTAGCAGAAAAGATGGTGGTCCACCGACTTAATCAGTACATCGAACAAAAAGGCATGCTAGACGATGCTCAAGCCGGGTTTCGAAGACACCGTGGTACTATGGATCATGTAATGAATTTTACACAACACGTCAAAGATGGATACCACAAAAGGATGTCTACTCTGGCGGTACTAGTGGATTTCAAGGCCGCTTACGATACCGTGTGGAGGCCAATGCTTTTACACAAATTGGCAACAAATGGCATATCCGGAAACCTTTTTAGGTGGATCAAATCGTCGCTGTCACAAATACCACTTCGAGTGCAATACAGCAACCGAAAGTCAAGATTTCGTATTAAAAAACAAGGCCTCATTCAAAGAGCTGTGCTTAGCTGCACGCTGTTTAACATGATTGATGACGTACTTAACGCCGTTAAGGAAGTGACAGGAATCAAAGCACTATTATATGCGGATGACTTACTTATGTGGGCAACGAGCAGCAGTATCCTAGCACTTGAAACAGCATTAAATGACGCTCTCAGAAAGTTGGAAATGTGGACCAGTTATAATTCGATGACGGTTAGCTCCACAAAAACCACTTTTCAACTGTGCATGCTTTCCACTTAAGTACCCCGCATCTCTTTGTATTACAAAAGCGATCCGTTGGAAGAAAGTAGTATCTCCAAATATCTTGGTGTATTACTTGATAGACGTCTGACATGGGGTCCTCATGTCGAACAGTGCGCGGAAAAAGCAACAAAAAGAACTAAGAAATTAAAAAGACTGACAGCTACAACATGAGGTGCCAGCCAGGATGTCCTAATAACTACCTACAAGTCATATATCAGACCTGTCCTTGACTACGGAAGTGAAGTGACCATCACAAGCAACCGTAACAACCTCAGTAAATTGAACATCGTGCAGAACACAGCGTTAGGGATCATAACGGGTGTATCTAAATCCACAACCATTGCAGCAATGGAGGCACAAACAAAGTGTAGTTCAATGGAAAGCCATAGAGAGAAAATAGCTCTCCGATTCTAGCAGAGACACAGAGGAGTACACACTCATTGGACAAACTACAGACAAGCCACGGCCCGACTGAAAACTCAAATAACCCCAATGGCGTCCTTTAAGAGGGTGGCCTTGAAGTATGGAATAGCCTTAGAGAAGCCAGCACTGCTTACAGATTACCGCGAGTTTTCCTACAGTTTACCAAAAGCTAATTGTGGATTGAAGAACCACAGTCAGTCGAAATCAACATCCTGGGACATAGAACTGAGGCAAGCAGCCCTGCATACAATCAATGAAGAGTACCCACAACCAGAATGGTTACATATATACACGGATGGATCTTCAATACCGGTAACAGGTGCAACAGGAGCTGTATACTACAGTCGCAATTTTGAGGGATACCTAGCAGTGGGAACTCCCCAGACCAACTACAATGGAGAAATAGCAGCGGTACAGGCAGCAGCAGCCGAACTAAACAAAATAGCCCCTACACAGGCAGTTTTCTTCGTCGATTCACAAGCGGCTATCCGTATCCTATCGCGCAATACAGATACAGACTGCAAAAGAACAATGGAGACAAGAAAAGCCCTGGAACACCTGGCGAATGGGGGTTGGCTTATAGCTTTACAATGGATCCCAAGCCATGTTGGCATCTATGGAAATGAGAGGGCAAACTTTCTGGCCAAGAAAGGCACATCCATGGCACAACCCATTTGCATGCCTTCGCTGCAAAGCACGAAAGCCCTCATCAGTGCAACTATCTACCGGGCCAGCAAACTGCATCTCGCACATCAATCAGCAGGAAGAAAATTGGAAAACCTAGTCACCACAGGGCCCATCGAACACAGACTTCCACGAGCTGTAGGCGTTGCCAAGTTCAGAATGAAAACCGGCCATGATTACTTGGCCGCCCATCTACATCGCATCGGTGTGCTCCCAACATCGGAATGCCCTCTCTGTGGACACGATACGATGGATGCGGATCATCTGATAAGATGCAGCGCGCTAGACCATTCCGGAGATGATGATGACCCACTGGTTCGAATATACTGGTCAGCGCGTCACCAAATGGCTCAACAGCCAAGGGTGGGCGTTGATTAGTAAGTAAGTGAGTAAGTAGACGAAAGGCACCCATCAATTTCATATTTAATATTCTTGTGTAATGTAACCCCCCTCCCCCGGTATTTTGTAATTGGGGTAGTGGTGTGATTTAACTTATTTAAAAACTATGAATTACTTTTATCCACTACTTTTATTCTTTATACTTACAGAGACTCGCCGGGTCAATTGTTTGTTTGACTGGCTGTATGTTTAATCGCTCTAATAAAATTATCGTTTATCTTTACAAAAGAGATTTAATTTAGAAAACAATTTTAAATAGCCAAAATATTAAAATTTAAATTATAATTTGCTTTTTATTCGTTTCTGCTTCACAATTTAAAATACATAAATTTACATCTATCAAAAATGCTCTCTGACAAAGCTAGGTTTAATCCATTCTGGTATTTTATATTTACTGATTTGATAGGAAACAAGAACATTTAAAAAAATTAAATTTAAAACATACCTTGGCAATCACTTACACTCACGTGGCTCTCTTACAATATTTACTAACTAACCCATTTTACATTTACTAAACAACAAATACTCATGTAACATACTGAATTGCAATCTGAAATTACAGCATGCTACAGTATGAAATGGATTTCCTTATAACTAAAGAGGTAATTAGTGAACCTGAATTTTCAGTATGATAGTATTTTGGAGGGAAAGAATTGTCGAGATTCAGAACGATTTTTCTGCAGCATGCGGGAAGTATCTGAGACCAAAGCGAGTCTAAAATGGAAAAAATGGATGGTTCACAATAAGTATAAAATAAAAAGACAAAAGCTTACAAAGCCTAATAGGTCGTCCTACTTGATTGTCGTTTAAGATAATAAAAGTTTCATAAGAAGATTTGTTAGGCAAAAAGCGAAATTGAGCCCGACATAAAGCTGCATACTCCTTCCTACAGCCTTGATTAAGTGTTTTATCAGCAGCCAGACCCTTTCCAAGGCTATGTAGCACATCTGCTTTATTAAAAGGTTATTTAGTTTAAAACTGAAAAAATCAGTCCGTTCAATAGAGCTTACCAATTCCTTGCATGTTCCAATTCACTGCGAGAATAGAAACAAAGCACTGAATATTTTGCAATTCCAGAGAACCTAGTGAACAATTTCATTTTGTTATAAATGAACCTTTCAGATTAGATTTACAAAACATTAAAGCAATTCAATTTCCCGCCTTTGGTTGTACGTTATGAAACTGCCTGCGTGTATCCCTCAACATTAAACCTAGCCAAAAACACAACAAACTTTTAAATGCAGCATTTAATTATACTCATGTAACATACTGAATTGCAATCTGAAATTACAGCATGCTACAGTATGAAATGGATTTCCTTATAACTAAAGAGGTAATTAGTGAACCTGAATTTTCAGTATGATAGTATTTTGTAGGGAAACAATTGTCGAGATTCAGAACGATTTTTCTGCAGCATGCGGGAAGTATCTGAGACCAAAGCGAGTCTAAAATGGAAAAAATGGATGGTTCACAATAAGTATAAAATAAAAAGACAAAAGCTTACAAAGCCTAATAGGTCGTCCTACTTGATTGTCGTTTAAGATAATAAAAGTTTCATAAGAAGATTTGTTAGGCAAAAAGCGAAATTGAGCCCGACATAAAGCTGCATACTCCTTCCTACAGCCTTGATTAAGTGTTTTATCAGCAGCCAGACCCTTTCCAAGGCTATGTAGCACATCTGCTTTATTAAAAGGTTATTTAGTTTAAAACTGAAAAAATCAGTCCGTTCAATAGAGCTTACCAATTCCTTGCATGTTCCAATTCACTGCGAGAATAGAAACAAAGCACTGAATATTTTGCAATTCCAGAGAACCTAGTGAACAATTTCATTTTGTTATAAATGAACCTTTCAGATTAGATTTACAAAACATTAAAGCAATTCAAGACCCGCCTTTGGTCGTACGTTATGAAACTGCCTGCGTGTATCCCTCAACATTAAACCTAGCCAAAAACACAACAAACTTTTAAATGCAGCATTTAATTACATATAAAGTTTGCTAAAAGGAAATCAATTGTTTAGAAATATCTTAATCTGTAAGAACGTCGATGATGCAAAATTATTTAAAAATAAGTTTGCACTGTTTTGTCCAGCTCCGGCCCCGGAGAAACCCGAAGGCGGGGACCTATGGTGTTGGGAACAGGGGACAGTTGCAACTACGTGCTTTGGCCGTAAACCTGAAATGTTTCGAGCTCATAGAGTGTCTCTTCACATTACAACGCCCTGTACAGAGAAGCACAGATGGGACAGAGAGGAAGGGTTTTGGCTGACGAGGGTAGAGTTGAAGCGCTACCTAAAGTATACCTTACGCCAAAGACGTAAGCATGGAGCAAATCGTTTCTAATCCCAATTAATTCTAATTTTACACTACTTAACTAAGTTAATACGTAATTGCTTACTTGCTGACGCGTTTCAAAACGATCGTTCCTTTTTCGAAGCTAACCTTCTACTAGCGGCTTATGGCTCTTTACAAACGGTATGACAGGGTTGGATTTATGACATTGGGTGAGGTGTCGGCGTCTAGTGTGATGTATTTGAAAAGACTATTGGCTTCGAAGTGTGTGTGGTCATTAAGTATATTTTCCCTGTCTGTTGTGTAGTGTTTGTAGATTTCATATTTTTCTAAGGTTGTTAGTTTTTTACTCAAGAAACTCCAATTAATTCACTCTAAAACCATTCACCCGTACATACAACCCACTCACTTTTACACCCAACCCATTCACCTTTAAATCCAACCCACTCACTTTTACATCCAACCTATTCAACCATACACATAAACTATTCACCCTTACACCCAACCTATTCAGCCTTAAACCCAACCTATTCACCCTTACACCCAACCTAATCACTTTACATCCAACCTATTTATTCACCTTTACACCCCACCTATTCACCCTTACGCCCAACCTATTCACCCTTACACCAAACTTATTCACCCTTACACCCAACCTATTACCCTTTACATCTAACCAATTCACCCTTATACCCAACTTATTCACCATTACACCCAACCTATTCACCCTTACACGCAACCTATTCACATTTACATTAAACCTATTCACCCTTACACCCAACCTATTCACCTTTACATCTAACCTATTCACCCTTACACCCAACCTATTCACTTTTACACCCAACCTATTCACCCTTACTCCTTAACCTAACCTAACCTAACCCTAACCCTAACCTAACCTAAATAACCTAAACTAACCTAACCTAACATAACCCAACCTAACCTAACCCTAAGCTAACCTAGCCTATAACCTGAAATAACCTAACCTACCCTAGCCTACCCTAGAATAACCTAACCTAAATAACCTAACCCAACCCTACCTGACCTAACCTAACCCTAACCTAACCTAACCTATAACCTAAACTAACCTAACCCTAACCTAAATAACCTAACCTAACCAAACCTAACCTAACCCAACCAACAAAAATCGAACCCCACCTAACCCTAACCTAACCTAACCTAACCTAACCTAACCATAATCTAACCTAACCTAACCTATAACCTAACCTAACCTAACTTAACGTAACCTAACCTAACCTATTCACCCTTACACCCAACCTATCCATCCTTACACAAAACCTATTCAACCTTACTTCCAACCTATTCACCCTCACACCCAACCTATTCACTCTTACTCCTTAACCTAACCTAACCTAACCCTAACCCTAACCTAACCTAAATAACCAAAACTAACCTAACTTAACCTAACCGAACCTAACCTAACCTAGCCTATAACCTGACCAAACCTAACCTACCCTAGCCTAACCTAACCTAAATAACCTAACCTAACCTAACCTAACCTATACACTTTTACACCCAACCTATTCAACCTTACTCCTTAACCTAACCTAACCTAACCCTAACCCTAACCTAACTTAAATAACCTAAACTAACCTAACTTAACCTAACCTAACCTAAGCTATTCACCCTTACACCCAACCTATCCATCCTTACACAAAACCTATTCACCCTTACATCCAACCTATTCACCCTCACACCCAACCTATTCACCCTTACTCCTTAACCTAACCCTAACCTAACCTAACCCTAACCTAACCTAACCTAACCTAACCTAACCTAACCTAACCTAACCTAACCTAACCTAACCTAACCTAACCTAACCTAACCTAACCTAACCTAACCTAACCTAACCTAACCTAACCTAACCTAACCTAACCTAACCTAACCTAACCTAACCTAACCTAACCTAACCTAACCTAACCTAACCTAACCTAACCTAACCTAACCTAACCTAACCTAACCTAACCTAACCTAACCTAACCTAACCTAACCTAACCTAACCTAACCTAACCTAACCTAACCTAACCTAACCTAACCTAACCTAACCTAACCTAACCTAACCTAACCTAACCTAACCTAACCTAACCTAACCTAACCTAACCTAACCTAACCTAACCTAACCTAACCTAACCTAACCTAACCTAACCTAACCTAACCTAACCTAACCTAACCTAACCTAACCTAACCTAACCTAACCTAACCTAACCTAACCTAACCTAACCTAACCTAACCTAACCTAACCTAACCATAACCTAACCTAACCTAACCTATAACCTAACCTAACCTAACGTAACCTAGCCTAACCTATTCACCCTTACACCCAACCTATCCATCCTTACACCCAACCTATTCACCCTTACATCCAACCTATTCACCCTCACACCCAACCTAGTCACCTTTACACCCAACCTATTCACCCTTACTCCTTAACCTAACCTAACCTAACCTAAATAACCTAAACTAACCTAACCTACCCTAACCTAACCCAACCTAACCTAACCCAGCCCAACCTAACCTAGCCTATATCCTGACCTATCCTAACATACCCTAGCCTAACCTAACCTAAATAACCTAACCTAACCTGACCCAACCCAACTCAACCCAACCTAACCTAACTTAACCCTAACCTAACCTAACCTACAACCTAACCTAACCTAACCCTAACCTAAATAACCTAACCTAACCTAACCTAACCAAACCTAACCTAACCCAACTCAACCCAACAAAACCCAACCCATCCTAACCCTAACCTAACTAACCATAACCTAACATAACCTAACCTAACCTAATCTAAATAACCTAACCTAACCTATTCACCCTTACACCCAACCTATCCACCCTTACACCCAACTTATTCATCCTTACACCCAGCCTATTCACCCTTACATCCAACCTATTTACCCTCACACCCAACCTATTCACCTTTACAGCCAACCTATTCACCCTTACACCCAACCTATTCACCCTCACACCCAACCTATTCACCCTTACACCCAACCTATTCACCCTTACACCCAACCTATTCACCCTTACGCTCAAACAATTCAGCCTTACACCCAACCTATTCACCCTTACACCCAACCTGTGATTGCGAGTAACGTTATATACTCCCTTTACTAAAAATACCACAGATTATCCATAGCTTGCTTCTTTAAGGGCTCATTTTGCTTGGAAATGCACTTAAATCTCAAAGTACATTTAGCAATGCAAATATAATAAAACCTGGGCACAGACGTTCTCCGCTGAATTAATGCGAGGTAAAAGCGCTTGAAACACCCCTCGCCTGCTTCCGCTTCCATCCTTAAACTTAATTTTAATTATTTCATTATTGAGTATTTACTACAGAGTTTAATTTTTATAAATTTGTATAAAATTTCCTGACTACAAATAATGGTTAGCAGTGTTTCGGGCTTATAAATGTGCAGAGTGGACTCGTGCTAAGCGAGCGGTGTAGTGTAAGGTCCAAGTATAGGCTACCTCCAGTAGAGAATAGGGTCTGCTTCAAGTGTGCGACCGTGCGTACATTGCCCCTATCTATGTTTGTGATGGGGGCGATCTGTGTCAATATACATTAGGTACATCTTGAACAATTTAAGAAGAATAAAGATGGTGAAATTACAAGTAGGTAAACGAGTGGGCCTAGATCTGAAGAACACAAAGATAGTAAATAGATACCAACATACTTGGGCCCACAACCCGAATCTGTGGAGTTACAGAACCCATATCTAAGTTCCGAAGACCCCAACTTAAACCGGGTATGACCTAAACTAGCATCATAACAGATGAATCATATGTACCTCAATGGACAAAGAGTTATGTAATTACACGTGAATGTATAAGGAGAAAAATAGGAAGGTTTTCGGAAAGATCGATTCTAGTGGGTAAACCGAGGTTACAGAACGGGTTTTAACCATTACACCTAGTAGAGATAAGGAAAACGGCTTTAATAAAGACGCCAGGTAAGGAACTGCCCTCCATTGCGAGAATGTAGATGAATTATTAACATAAATACTACGCTCTAGAAGGCGGTGGATGACAGTGAGACCATTGAACAAAATCTAGGGATAAAATAAAACCAAAAATCCTTCAAAATCCTCAGGTTGTAGTCGATACAAGGAAAATTTACATAGTGCATACAATAGAGTTATAAAAAAGCACCACCGCCGCTACAACAGTAACATCCACTAACTTCTCCCCGGAGAACTAAAGTTCCGAGTTTAACTGGTCGTGACTAAAACTTGCTACGTTCCACTTTGTAGGCTATAGATTTGCGTGTATTTAAATGGCCTGAAGAGTAGCCGTCACAAATTATACGGAGGCAATTATCATGTCGCGATATTTTTGTGTGATTCTAACGAGGCGAGTGCAAAAGGTGTCGTTAAATACTCGTCAAGGACTCGGAATGTGGCCGCGATAGCAACCTTATTGCGAAATGCGTCCTACATTAGAATCACTGAACGTTATCGACTAATACCTTATTGATGAAGCTCTTCCAATAACAGATGCTTCATCCCATTACCTGTGCCTATTCAAATAAATGTGGGGACCGTTGAAGGAAACGGATATAGCATGTAAAAACGCTCAATCGACTTTCATGGTTGGCCGGCAATCGTTCCTAAATATTTTCGCCTTTATATTTCTATTGAAAATTTTTAAAACCTATTTAATATTACCTCTGCATTCTGAATAGTTGTGGCGGTACTAATAAAATAGTTAAAAACATATTTGATTTCAAATATTTAATGTGAGCGTTTCAAAAACTCTTATTTAGCGTTGCCATGTATAAGAAAAACTATTAAAGTATAGGGAATCGGTGAAATCAAAAGACAATTCACAAAAAAGTGGTAAAAAACCGAAAATAGTGAATGATGTCTGGATTTTTTAATCCAAAACACGGCGAATAATTCAAACACCAGTTTTTCTTTACACTTAAAGGTTGTTTAGTGGCTACGTTTAAATTATTTTCAAATTCAATTTCCTATGTTAACAGAAAAATTGTGCAGTATATTTGATTGAGATATGTGATAAAGCATTATTTCATACAACAGCTGTTGTTAATATGTCGACTATTTTCTAATATACTTGAAGTAGACTCTTCCAAACTATAGCCAGCGTAAAGGTGTAACAAATACCTCTCGGTGGTTGAGCAGGAGGATGTGATTGACCGCAAGACCAGGGATAACTAAGACGGCTTCTTGTTCAATGTAATGATGACTGGGATCTATTGTGCCTAGATCGGATCCAGTTAAAACTGAGTAGGGTCGGGTAGCAGAAACCAAGAGGTGCACTGGAGCGATCCTCAGGTTGAGCAGGAGGGTGTGATTGACCGCAAGACCAGGGATAACTAAGACGGCTTCTTGTTCAATGTAATGACGACTGGGATCTATTGTGCCTAGATCGGATCCAGTTAAAACTGAGTAGGGTCGGGTAGCAGAAGCCAAGAGGTGCACTGGAGCGATCCTCAGGTTGAGCAGGAGGATGTGATTGACCGCAAGACCAGGGATAACTAAGACGGCTTCTTGTTCAGTGTAATGATAACTGGGATCTATTGTGCCTAGATCGGATCCAGTTAAAACTGAGTAGGGTCGGGTAGCAGAAGCCAAGAGGTGCACTGGAGCGATCCTCAGGTTGAGCAGGAGGATGTGATTGACCGCAAGACCAGGGATAACTAAGACGGCTTCTTGTTCAGTGTAATGATGACTGGGATCTATTGTGCCTAGATCGGATCCAGTTAAAACTGAGTAGGGTCGGGTAGCAGAAGCCAAGAGGTGCACTGGAGCGATCCTCAGGTTGAGCAGGAGGATGTGATTGACCGCAAGACCAGGGATAACTAAGACGGCTTCTTGTTCAATCTAATGATGATTGGGATCTATTGTGCCTAGATCGGATCCAGTTAAAACTGAGTAGGGTCGGGTAGCAGAAACCAAGAGGTGCACTGGAGCGATCCTCAGGTTGAGCAGGAGGATGTGATTGACCGCAAGACCAGGGATAACTAAGACGGCTTCTTGTTCAATCTAATGATGACTGGGATCTATTGTGCCTAGATCGGATCCAGTTAAAACTGAGTAGGGTCGGGTAGCAGAAACCAAGATGTGCACTGGAGCGATCCTCAGGTTGAGCAGGAGGATGTGATTGACCGCAAGACCAGGGATAACTAAGACGGCTTCTTGTTCAATCTAATGATGATTGGGATCTATTGTGCCTAGATCGGATCCAGTTAAAACTGAGTAGGGTCGGGTAGCAGAAACCAAGAGGTGCATTGGAGCGATCCTCAGGTTGAGCAGGAGGATGTGATTGACCGCAAGACCAGGGATAACTAAGACGGCTTCTTGTTCAATCTAATGATGATTGGGATCTATTGTGCCTAGATCGGATCCAGTTAAAACTGAGTAGGGTCGGGTAGCAGAAACCAAGAGGTGCACTGGAGCGATCCTCAGGTTGAGCAGGAGGATGTGATTGACCGCAAGACCAGGGATAACTAAGACGGCTTCTTGTTCAATGTAATGATGACTGGGATCTATTGTGCCTAGATCGGATCCAGTTAAAACTGAGTAGGGTCGGGTAGCAGAAGCCAAGAGGTGCACTGGAGCGATCCTCAGGTTGAGCAGGAGGATGTGATTGACCGCAAGACCAGGGATAACTAAGACGGCTTCTTGTTCAATCTAATGATGACTGGGATCTATTGTGCCTAGATCGGATCCAGTTAAAACTGAGTTGGGTCGGGTAGCAGAAACCAAGAGGTGCACTGGAGCGATCCTCAGGTTGAGCAGGAGGATGTGATTGACCGCAAGACCAGGGATAACTAAGACGGCTTCTTGTTCAATCTAATGATGATTGGGATCTATTGTGCCTAGATCGGATCCAGTTAAAACTGAGTAGGGTCGGGTAGCAGAAACCAAGAGGTGCACTGGAGCGATCCTCAGGTTGAGCAGGAGGATGTGATTGACCGCAAGACCAGGGATAACTAAGACGGCTTCTTGTTCAATCTAATGATGATTGGGATCTATTGTGCCTAGATCGGATCCAGTTAAAACTGAGTAGGGTCGGGTAGCAGAAACCAAGAGGTGCACTGGAGCGATCCTCAGGTTGAGCAGGAGGATGTGATTGACCGCAAGACCAGGGATAACTAAGACGGCTTCTTGTTCAGTGTAATGATGACTGGGATCTATTGTGCCTAGATCGGATCCAGTTAAAACTGAGTAGGGTCGGGTAGCAGAAGCCAAGAGGTGCACTGGAGCGATCCTCAGGTTGAGCAGGAGGATGTGATTGACCGCAAGACCAGGGATAACTAAGACGGCTTCTTGTTCAGTGTAATGATGACTGGGATCTATTGTGCCTAGATCGGATCCAGTTAAAACTGAGTAGGGTCGGGTAGCAGAAGCCAAGAGGTGCACTGGAGCGATCCTCAGGTTGAGCAGGAGGATGTGATTGACCGCAAGACCAGGGATAACTAAGACGGCTTCTTGTTCAATCTAATGATGATTGGGATCTATTGTGCCTAGATCGGATCCAGTTAAAACTGAGTAGGGTCGGGTAGCAGAAACCAAGAGGTGCACTGGAGCGATCCTCAGGTTGAGCAGGAGGATGTGATTGACCGCAAGACCAGGGATAACTAAGACGGCTTCTTGTTCAATCTAATGATGACTGGGATCTATTGTGCCTAGATCGGATCCAGTTAAAACTGAGTAGGGTCGGGTAGCAGAAACCAAGATGTGCACTGGAGCGATCCTCAGGTTGAGCAGGAGGATGTGATTGACCGCAAGACCAGGGATAACTAAGACGGCTTCTTGTTCAATCTAATGATGATTGGGATCTATTGTGCCTAGATCGGATCCAGTTAAAACTGAGTAGGGTCGGGTAGCAGAAACCAAGAGGTGCATTGGAGCGATCCTCAGGTTGAGCAGGAGGATGTGATTGACCGCAAGACCAGGGATAACTAAGACGGCTTCTTGTTCAATCTAATGATGATTGGGATCTATTGTGCCTAGATCGGATCCAGTTAAAACTGAGTAGGGTCGGGTAGCAGAAACCAAGAGGTGCACTGGAGCGATCCTCAGGTTGAGCAGGAGGATGTGATTGACCGCAAGACCAGGGATAACTAAGACGGCTTCTTGTTCAATGTAATGATGACTGGGATCTATTGTGCCTAGATCGGATCCAGTTAAAACTGAGTAGGGTCGGGTAGCAGAAGCCAAGAGGTGCACTGGAGCGATCCTCAGGTTGAGCAGGAGGATGTGATTGACCGCAAGACCAGGGATAACTAAGACGGCTTCTTGTTCAATCTAATGATGACTGGGATCTATTGTGCCTAGATCGGATCCAGTTAAAACTGAGTTGGGTCGGGTAGCAGAAACCAAGAGGTGCACTGGAGCGATCCTCAGGTTGAGCAGGAGGATGTGATTGACCGCAAGACCAGGGATAACTAAGACGGCTTCTTGTTCAATCTAATGATGATTGGGATCTATTGTGCCTAGATCGGATCCAGTTAAAACTGAGTAGGGTCGGGTAGCAGAAACCAAGAGGTGCACTGGAGCGATCCTCAGGTTGAGCAGGAGGATGTGATTGACCGCAAGACCAGGGATAACTAAGACGGCTTCTTGTTCAATCTAATGATGATTGGGATCTATTGTGCCTAGATCGGATCCAGTTAAAACTGAGTAGGGTCGGGTAGCAGAAACCAAGAGGTGCACTGGAGCGATCCTCAGGTTGAGCAGGAGGATGTGATTGACCGCAAGACCAGGGATAACTAAGACGGCTTCTTGTTCAATCTAATGATGACTGGGATCTATTGTGCCTAGATCGGATCCAGTTAAAACTGAGTAGGGTCGGGTAGCAGAAACCAAGAGGTGCACTGGAGCGATCCTCAGGTTGAGCAGGAGGATGTGATTGACCGCAAGACCAGGGATAACTAAGACGGCTTCTTGTTCAATGTAATGATGACTGGGATCTATTGTGCCTAGATCGGATCCAGTTAAAACTGAGTAGGGTCGGGTAGCAGAAACCAAGAGGTGCACTGGAGCGATCCTCAGGTTGAGCAGGAGGATGTGATTGACCGCAAGACCAGGGATAACTAAGACGGCTTCTTGTTCAATGTAAGGATGACTGGGATCTATTGTGCCTAGATCGGATCCAGTTAAAACTGAGTAGGGTCGGGTAGCAGAAACCAAGAGGTGCACTGGAGCGATCCTCAGGTTGAGCAGGAGGATGTGATTGACCGCAAGACCAGGGATAACTAAGACGGCTTCTTGTTCAGTGTAATGATGATTGGGATCTATTGTGCCTAGATCGGATCCAGTTAAAACTGAGTAGGGTCGGGTAGCAGAAGCCAAGAGGTGCACTGGAGCGATCCTCAGGATAAAATACTAACTATTACATTAGAACACGAAAGGGAACGGAGGGTAGACCAAAACATGGTGAGATTTGGTACGCTGGTGGGTCTGAAGATTGGAATGGCTGTAACAAGACTCGGGTAGATGGGGCAAAGAACTACTCTCCGCTAGTAGGATGCATCTCAGATCACGGCCCTGCTAGGGCTTACCACCAGAGCAAGTGGGTTCTTGGCTACTGTATAAGTAGGATTACACTAACCGAATCCTGCGGCAAGGATGGGATAGGAGTACAATGGTTGCTCAGTGTTTTGCCTCTTAAGCTCCCTCCGACACTTGGGAGAGTTAAACCTGTGTGTTTGTATGCAATACTTTGAGGATAAAATTACTAGTGCAGTTAATTTTGAAACTAAAATATATTACATATGTTGCCTATAAGCTAATCTTATAATTACAATAAAAGAATTAAATTTTTTAAATTGCAGAGTTAAAGAAATGTCTACATAGTGTCGCACAAGAATGTCAGGGTAAGGTAAATAGCCCAATTATTAATATACTCATATTAAATTTTGTTAGGAATATTTCTATATATTTGAGTACAATTTTCTGTCATTCCTGACATTATATTATTCTCCTATGTTGACGCGTTTCGAAGGAACTACATTTACAAAACTTAAATGGTAAACTTAAAATTAATGAAATATTTGTAAGTACCCTGATTGTAATTTATTTAAGAACATGCATACAGCTTTGTTATTTTGCTAACTATTATTGTAATGGCGGTGGAATCTTGTCTGATAGTAGCAGTGCCTTCTGTAAGTTACAAAGTATTAACAGCTGTCGACCTTTATAGGTCTCGCCGCCTAAATCCGCAACCCGGACAGCGATTAACCTTTAAAGGCATGAAACAATAAACCGATATATTCTGATTAGGCTCAAAGATTTTAGAAATAAGATTTTTGTGCCGTCTCGTTGGCAAAGTAAGAAGTATCGAAGCACAGCATGCCAGCGCAGGACTAATCGATCAACGCAAATGTAAAATACTTGTAACCAGACACCAACGGTGAAGTAACTTTTATTTTACCAATTTGGAGAGGTTTTATTCAACTTTTAAAAGCGTGAAACGGATGT
>JBAIZL010000001.1:222314943-222429943 GCA_036971475.1 Prosapia bicincta | reverse complement strand
GTAGATGGAACTGAAACAACGTATATTAGACATGGACGTAAACTCTGTGACAGAGAGATTCAAGTGTGCAGACCGGAACCCTTGGCCGGACATAGAAACTCCCCTGTGAAGTGAAGGGAGAAGGGTAGATGGAACTGAAACAACGTATATTAGACATGCACGTAAACTCTGTGACAGAGAGATTCAAGTGTGCAGACTGGAACCCTTGGCCGGACATAGAAACTCCCCTGTGAAGTGAAGGGAGAAGGGTAGATGGAACTGAAACAACGTATATTAGACATGGACGTAAACTCTGTGACAGAGAGATTCAAGTGTGCAGACTGGAACCCTTGGCCGGACATAGAAACTCCCCTCTGAAATGAAGGGAGAAGGGTAGATGGAACTGAAACAACGTATATTAGACATGCACGTAAACTCTGTGACAGAGAGATTCAAGTGTTCAGACCGGAACCCTTGGCCGGACATAGAAACTCCCCTGTGAAATGAAGGGAGAAGGGTAGATGGAACTGAAACAACGTATATTAGACATGCACGTAAACTCTGTGACAGAGAGATTCAAGTGTTCAGACTGGAAACCTTGGCCGGTCATAGAAACTCCCCTCTGAAGTGAAGGGAGAAGGGTAGATGGAACTGAAACAACGTATATTAGACATGCACGTAAACTCTGTGACAGAGAGATTCAAGTGTTCAGACTGGAAACCTTGGCCGGACATAGAAACTCCCCTCTGAAGTGAAGGGAGAAGGGTAGATGGAACTGAAACAACGTATATTAGACATGCACGTAAACTCTGTGACAGAGAGATTCAAGTGTTCAGACTGGAAACCTTGGCCGGACATAGAAACTCCCCTCTGAAGTGAAGGGAGAAGGGTAGATGGAACTGAAATAAGTATATTAGACATGCACGTAAACTCTGTGACAGAGAGATTCAAGTGTGCAGACTGGAACCCTTGGCCGGACATAGAAACTCCCCTGTGAAGTGAAGGGAGAAGGGTAGATGGAACTGAAACAACGTATATTAGACATGGACGTAAACTCTGTGACAGAGAGATTCAAGTGTGCAGACTGGAACCCTTGGCCGGACATAGGAACTCCCCTCTGAAGTGAAGGGAGAAGGGTAGATGGAACTGAAACAAGTATATTAGACATGGACGTAAACTCTGTGACAGAGAGATTCAAGTGTTCAGACTGGAAACCTTGGCCGGACATAGAAACTCCCCTCTGAAGTGAAGGGAGAAGGGTAGATGGAACTGAAACAACGTATATTAGACATGCACGTAAACTCTGTGACAGAGAGATTCAAGTGTTCAGACTGGAAACCTTGGCCGGACATAGAAACTCCCCTCTGAAGTGAAGGGAGAAGGGTAGATGGAACTGAAACAAGTATATTAGACATGCACGTAAACTCTGTGACAGAGAGATTCAAGTGTGCAGACTGGAACCCTTGGCCGGACATAGAAACTCCCCTGTGAAGTGAAGGGAGAAGGGTAGATGGAACTGAAACAACGTATATTAGACATGGACGTAAACTCTGTGACAGAGAGATTCAAGTGTGCAGACTGGAACCCTTGGCCGGACATAGGAACTCCCCTCTGAAGTGAAGGGAGAAGGGTAGATGGAACTGAAACAAGTATATTAGACATGGACGTAAACTCTGTGACAGAGAGATTCAAGTGTGCAGACTGGAAACCTTGGCCGGACATAGAAACTCCCCTCTGAAGTGAAGGGAGAAGGGTAGATGGAACTGAAACAACGTATATTAGACATGGACGTAAACTCTGTGACAGAGAGATTCAAGTGTGCAGACTGGAACCCTTGCCCGGACATAGAAACTCCCCTCTGAAATGAAGGAAGAAGGGTAGATGGAACTGAAACAACGTATATTAGACATGGACGTAAACTCTGTGACAGAGAGATTCAAGTGTTCAGACTGGAACCCTTGGCCGGACATAGAAACTCCCCTCTGAAGTGAAGGGAGAAGGGTAGATGGAGCTGAAACAACGTATATTAGACATGGACGTAAACTCTGTGACAGAGAGATTCAAGTGTTACAATACAAACTGCTTTCAAACTCCAAAGGGGTAGATTATGTCTCCCCGTCTGAGGTGAGGCCAACCGACAGTGGATGAAGGTCCGATTGCACTACATGCACCGAACTAACCCGGACGTTTGGAAGGTTCTACTGGTCCCGAGTAGTTCTGGCAGAGCTGTCACTAGACTCTTGCATACTGGCGCCACGGGTCGTTACACCAAGCCCCCACCTGACGATAGTCACGAGTTTGAGGTTGGATTCGTGGAGGTAGTGGTCTCATTACCTGGATAGTAGAACTACCAATAGTAAAGCTAACAAATGTGTTCTTTGGTCAGGGAGAGGCTAGGTGCACTCTTCACTTTTCAACATCTTACTTTCTTCAAACATTTCTCACAGAACAAATGCAAACTGATACAATCAAACGATTAGTTCATAGATATACCGACAAACACTGACTGCAATATAAAGCAAAGGGGGAATCTTCTTGTAGGCAAAAGCATTTGTTTTATAACTCCAAAAAAACCGTCGCCAAGCCCTTTTTAGCATAATTTTTTAAAAGATAAATTTTAAAACGCCTTCTTCCCCGTGCAATCCTTAGGCAAATGTGAAAGCAAGAGAAAACTGAAGAAAACGACACCGGAAGTCTGGCGGGCCATGCAAACGTATTGAAAGCTGGCTACAATGTTCTAAATGAAGGCCACAACGCGAAGCTAATGGCAAACAATAGCTCTACGAATCCCAGATAGCTGTACAACGAACGATAAGGTAGGGGTAGAGTTAGCGAACGGCCTCTGGTGTCGGCTTTACAAACTGCAGCACATTAATGCAAATGTAAACAAGGGGACGTGCTCCTACATATCCCGACATGCTTTGCTTCAAGATGTACTCTGCTGCATTTTAAATCCTTTGCTTACGACATATTTACACACGTTTAATTCTTTGGTGAAAAAGACCTTATTAGACAAAATTTTATTTTGAATTTTTTTTATTAAAACTTCATGTATACAGTAAAATAATAGATAAGTAAAATTATTTAAAATTGCTTTATATTTGTACTAAAAACAATTGGCACAATATTTCGATTGTAAATCAATTTGTTTAGTTTCGGTCGGTACAATGCTATTGCTTCCGATACTATAAAGGCTTGTGAATAGGAGTAGGGGAATATAATCCCCTGTCACAATAAAGTTGTTTTAATTTTGATATTTGTATACTAGCATTTGATGTACACTGATTAGTTTTTATGTGTAGGAAAAAACATTCCTTAATCAGACATACATAAATAATAATATATTTGTGCAGTCCTTTCGCAAGCGTACGGTTGTAGTCCCAAGGTCCCTCCTTAGACCCAAGGTTACTTCTTACAGACATTGCCTATTTAACTTCCCTATATTCAACCTTAATTATATCGAAGGACATATCAAAGGAAATTACTTATACCATTGAAAACATACAACATTGACAAATCGAAGCTAATTATATATTACAATTTTAACATCGTAAATATTCTAGTTTGGTTTTAAAAGGAACATTCAAGATAATTTTAAAGTATAAATTTAGAAATACAGTCTGCCAGCGTAGTTTTGCTGTCGGAGTAATAGCGGTGCAGTGGCTTTAGGTGAAGTAACTAGATACTTAGAGTAAGTGGCAGGTAATAGCGGTGTAGCGGGTTTAGGTGAAGTAACTAGATACTTAGAGTAAGTGGCACGTAATAGCGGTGCAGTGGCTTTAGGTGAAGTAACTAGACACTTAGAGTAAGTGGCAAGTAATAGCGGTGCAGTGGCTTTAGGTGAAGTAACTAGATACTTAGAGTAAGTGGCAGGTAATAGCGGTGTAGCGGGTTTAGGTGATGTAACTAGATACTTAGAGTAAGTGGCACGTAATAGCGGTGCAGTGGCTTTAGGTGAAGTAACTAGATACTTGGAGTAAGTGGCAAGTAATAGCGGTGCAGTGGCTTTAGGTGAAGTAACTAGATACTTAGAGTAAGTGGCAAGTAATAGCGGTGCAGTGGCTTTAGGTGAAGTAACTAGATACTTAGAGTAAGTGGCAAGTAATAGCGGTGCAGTGACTTTAGGTGGAGTAACTAGATACTTAGAGTAAGTGGCAAGTAATAGCGGTGTAGCGGGTTTAGGCGAAGTAACTAGATACTTAGAGTAAGTGGCAAGTAATAGCGGTGCAGTGGCTTTAGGCGAAGTAACTAGATACTTAGAGTAAGTGGCAGGTAATAGCGGTGCAGTGGCTTTAGGTGAAGTAACTAGATACTAAGAGTAAGTGGCAAGTAATAGCGGTGCAGTGGCTTTAGGTGAAGTAACTAGATACTTAGAGTAAGTGGCAAGTAATTGCGGTGCAGTGGCTTTAGGTGAAGTAACTAGATACTTAGAGTAAGTGGCAAGTAGTAGCGGTGCAGTGGCTTTAGGTGAAGTAACTAGATACTTAGAGTAAGTGGCAAGTAATAGCGGTCTAGCGGCTTTAGGTGAAGTAACTAGATACTTAGAGTAAGTGGCAAGAAATAGCGGTGCAGTGGCTTTAGGCGAAGTAACTAGATACTTAGAGTAAGTGGCAAGTAATAGCGGTGTAGCGGCTTTAGGTGAAGTAACTAGATACTTAGAGTAAGTGGCAAGTAGTAGCGGTGCAGTGGCTTTAGGTGAAGTAACTAGATACTTAGAGTAAGTGGCAAGTAATAGCGGTGTAGCGGCTTTAGGTGAAGTAACTAGATACTTAGAGTAAGTGGCAAGTAATAGCGGTGTAGCGGCTTTAGGTGAAGTAACTAGATACTTAGAGTAAGTGGCAAGTAATAGCGGTGTAGCGGCTTTAGGCGAAGTAACTAGATACTTAGAGTAAGTGGCAAGTATTAGCGGTGCAGTGGCTTTAGGTGAAGTAACTAGATACTTAGAGTAAGGGGCAAGTAATAGCGGTGTAGCGGCTTTAGGTGATGTAACTAGATACTTAGAGTAAGTGGCAAGTAGTAGCAGTCTAGCGGCTTTAGGTGAAGTAACTAGATACTTAGAGTAAGTGGCAAGTATTAGCGGTGCAGTGGCTTTAGGTGAAGTAACTAGATACTTAGAGTAAGGGGCAAGTAATAGCGGTGTAGCGGCTTTAGGTGATGTAACTAGATACTTAGAGTAAGGGGCAAGCAATAGCGGTCTAGCGGCTTTAGGCGAAGTAACTAGATACTTAGAGTAAGGGGCAAGCAATAGCGGTCTAGCGGCTTTAGGCGAAGTAACTAGATACTTAGAGTAAGTGGCAAGTAGTAGCAGTCTAGCGGCTTTAGGTGAAGTAACTAGATACTTAGAGTAAGTGGCAAGTATTAGCGGTGCAGTGGCTTTAGGTGAAGTAACTAGATACTTAGAGTAAGGGGCAAGTAATAGCGGTGTAGCGGCTTTAGGTGATGTAACTAGATACTTAGAGTAAGGGGCAAGCAATAGCGGTCTAGCGGCTTTAGGCGAAGTAACTAGATACTTAGAGTAAGTGGCAAGTAATAGCGGTGTAGCGGCTTTAGGTGATGTAACTAGATACTTAGAGTAAGGGGAAAGTAATAGCGGTGTAGCGGCTTTAGGCGAAGTAACTAGATACTTAGAGTAAGTGGCAAGTAATAGCGGTGTAGCGGCTTTAGGTGATGTAACTAGATACTTAGAGTAAGTGGCAAGTATTAGCGGTGCAGTGGCTTTAGGTGAAGTAACTAGATACTTAGAGTAAGTGGCAAGTAATAGCGGTGTAGCGGCTTTAGGTGATGTAACTAGATACCTAGAGTAAGGGGCAGCACTAGCGGTCTAGCGGCTTTAGGCGAAGTAACTAGATACTTAGAGTAAGTGGCAAGTAGTAGCGGTCTAGCGGCTTTAGGTGAAGTAACTAGATACTTAGAGTAAGTGGCAAGTAATAGCGGTGCAGTGGCTTTAGGTGAAGTAACTAGATACTTAGAGTAAGTGGCAAGTAATAGCGGTGCAGTGGCTTTAGGTGAAGTAACTAGATACTTAGAGTAAGTGGCAAGTAGTAGCGGTCTAGCGGCTTTAGGCGAAGTAACTAGATACTTAGAGTAAGTGGCAAGTAATAGCGGTGCAGTGGCTTTAGGCGAAGTAACTAGATACTTAGAGTAAGTGGCAAGTAATAGCGGTGTAACGGATTTAGGTGAAGTAACCAGATACTTAGAGTAAGTGGCAAGTAATAGCGGTGTAGTGGCTTTAGGTGAAGTAACTAGATACTTAGAGTAAGTGGCAAGTAATAGCGGTGCAGTGGCTTTAGGTGAAGTAACTAGATACTTAGAGTAAGTGGCAAGTAATAGCGGTGCAGTGGCTTTAGGCGAAGTAACTAGATACTTAGAGTAAGTGGCAAGTAATAGCGGCCTAGCGGCTTTAGGTGAAGTAACTAGATACTTAGAGTAAGTGGCAAGTAGTAGCGGTGCAGTGGCTTTAGGCGAAGTAACTAGATACTTAGAGTAAGTGGCAAGTAATAGAGGTCTAGCGGCTTTAGGTGAAGTAACTAGATACTTAGAGTAAGTGGCAAGTAATAGCGGTGCAGTGGCTTTAGGTGAAGTAACTAGATACTTAGAGTAAGTGGCAAGTAGTAGCGGTGCAGTGGCTTTAGGCGAAGTAACTAGATACTTAGAGTAAGTGGCAAGTAATAGCGGTCTAGCGGCTTTAGGTGAAGTAACTAGATACTTAGAGTAAGTGGCAAGTAATAGCGGTGCAGTGGCTTTAGGTGAAGTAACTAGATACTTAGAGTAAGTGGCAAGTAGTAGCGGTGCAGTGGCTTTAGGCGAAGTAACTAGATACTTAGAGTAAGTGGCAAGTAATAGCGGTCTAGCGGCTTTAGGTGAAGTAACTAGAGACTTAGAGTAAGTGGCAAGTAATAGCGGTGCAGTGGCTTTAGGCGAAGTAACTAGATACTTAGAGTAAATGGCAAGTAATAGCGGTGCAGTGGCTTTAGGTGAAGTAACTAGATACTTAGAGTAAGTGGCAAGTAATAGCGGTGCAGTGGCTTTAGGTGAAGTAACTAGATACTTAGAGTAAGTGGCAAGTAGTAGCGGTGCAGTGGCTTTAGGCGAAGTAACTAGATACTTAGAGTAAGTGGCAAGTAATAGCGGTGCAGTGGCTTTAGGTGAAGTAACTAGATACTTAGAGTAAGTGGCAAGTAGTAGCGGTCCAGTGGCTTTAGGTGAAGTAACTAGATACTTAGAGTAAGTGGCAAGTAGTAGCGGTGCAGTGGCTTTAGGTGAAGTAACTAGATACTGAGAGTAAGTGGCAAGTAATAGCGGTGCAGTGGCTTTAGGTGAAGTAACTAGATACTTAGAGTAAGTGGCAAGTAATAGCGGTGCAGTGGCTTTAGGTGAAGTAACTAGATACTTAGAGTAAGTGGCAAGTAATAGCGGTGTAGCGGCTTTAGGTGAAGTAACTAGATACTTAGAGTAAGTGGCAAGTAATAGCGGTGTAGCGGCTTTAGGTGAAGTAACTAGATACTGAGTGTAAGTGGCAAGTAATAGCGGTCTAGCGGCTTTAGGTGAAGTAACTAGATACTTAGAGTAAGTGGCAAGTAATAGCGGTGTAGTGGCTTTAGGTGAAGTAACTAGATACTGAGAGTAAGTGGCAAGTAATAGCGGTGCAGTGACTTTAGGTGGAGTAACTAGATACTTAGAGTAAGTGGCAAGTAATAGCGGTGTAGCGGGTTTAGGCGAAGTAACTAGATACTTAGAGTAAGTGGCAAGTAATAGCGGTGCAGTGGCTTTAGGCGAAGTAACTAGATACTTAGAGTAAGTGGCAGGTAATAGCGGTGCAGTGGCTTTAGGTGAAGTAACTAGATACTAAGAGTAAGTGGCAAGTAATAGCGGTGCAGTGGCTTTAGGTGAAGTAACTAGATACTTAGAGTAAGTGGCAAGTAATTGCGGTGCAGTGGCTTTAGGTGAAGTAACTAGATACTTAGAGTAAGTGGCAAGTAGTAGCGGTGCAGTGGCTTTAGGTGAAGTAACTAGATACTTAGAGTAAGTGGCAAGTAATAGCGGTCTAGCGGCTTTAGGTGAAGTAACTAGATACTTAGAGTAAGTGGCAAGTAATAGCGGTGCAGTGGCTTTAGGCGAAGTAACTAGATACTTAGAGTAAGTGGCAAGTAATAGCGGTGTAGCGGCTTTAGGTGAAGTAACTAGATACTTAGAGTAAGTGGCAAGTAGTAGCGGTGCAGTGGCTTTAGGTGAAGTAACTAGATACTTAGAGTAAGTGGCAAGTAATAGCGGTGTAGCGGCTTTAGGTGAAGTAACTAGATACTTAGAGTAAGTGGCAAGTAATAGCGGTGTAGCGGCTTTAGGTGAAGTAACTAGATACTTAGAGTAAGTGGCAAGTAATAGCGGTGTAGCGGCTTTAGGCGAAGTAACTAGATACTTAGAATAAGTGGCAAGTAGTAGCAGTCTAGCGGCTTTAGGTGAAGTAACTAGATACTTAGAGTAAGTGGCAAGTATTAGCGGTGCAGTGGCTTTAGGTGAAGTAACTAGATACTTAGAGTAAGGGGCAAGTAATAGCGGTGTAGCGGCTTTAGGTGATGTAACTAGATACTTAGAGTAAGGGGCAAGCAATAGCGGTCTAGCGGCTTTAGGCGAAGTAACTAGATACTTAGAGTAAGTGGCAAGTAATAGCGGTGTAGCGGCTTTAGGTGATGTAACTAGATACTTAGAGTAAGGGGCAAGTAATAGCGGTGTAGCGGCTTTAGGCGAAGTAACTAGATACTTAGAGTAAGTGGCAAGTAATAGCGGTGTAGCGGCTTTAGGTGATGTAACTAGATACTTAGAGTAAGTGGCAAGTATTAGCGGTGCAGTGGCTTTAGGTGAAGTAACTAGATACTTAGAGTAAGTGGCAAGTAATAGCGGTGTAGCGGCTTTAGGTGATGTAACTAGATACTTAGAGTAAGTGGCAAGTAGTAGCGGTGCAGTGGCTTTAGGTGAAGTAACTAGATACTGAGAGTAAGTGGCAAGTAGTAGCGGTGCAGTGGCTTTAGGCGAAGTAACTAGATACTTAGAGTAAGTGGCAAGTAATAGCGGCCTAGCGGCTTTAGGCGAAGTAACTAGATACTGAGAGTAAGTGGCAAGTAATAGCGGTGTAGCGGCTTTAGGTGAAGTAACTAGATACTTAGAGTAAGTGGCAAGTAATAGCGGTGCAGTGGCTTTAGGCGAAGTAACTAGATACTTAGAGTAAGTGGCAAGTAATAGCGGTGTAGCGGCTTTAGGCGAAGTAACTAGATACTTAGAGTAAGTGGCAAGTAATAGCGGTGTAGCGGGTTTAGGCGAAGTAACTAGATACTTAGAGTAAGTGGCAAGTAATAGCGGTGCAGCGGCTTTAGGCGAAGTAACTAGATACTGAGAGTAAGTGGCAAGTAATAGCGGTCTAGCGGCTTTAGGCGAAGTAACTAGATACTTAGAGTAAGTGGCAAGTAATAGCGGTGCAGTGGCTTTAGGTGAAGTAACTAGATACTTAGAGTAAGTGGCAAGTAATAGCGGTGCAGTGGCTTTAGGCGAAGTAACTAGATACTTAGAGTAAGTGGCAAGTAATAGCGGCCTAGCGGCTTTAGGTGAAGTAACTAGATACTTAGAGTAAGTGGCAAGTAGTAGCGGTGCAGTGGCTTTAGGCGAAGTAACTAGATACTTAGAGTAAGTGGCAAGTAATAGAGGTCTAGCGGCTTTAGGTGAAGTAACTAGATACTTAGAGTAAGTGGCAAGTAATAGCGGTGCAGTGGCTTTAGGTGAAGTAACTAGATACTTAGAGTAAGTGGCAAGTAGTAGCGGTGCAGTGGCTTTAGGCGAAGTAACTAGATACTTAGAGTAAGTGGCAAGTAATAGCGGTCTAGCGGCTTTAGGTGAAGTAACTAGATACTTAGAGTAAGTGGCAAGTAATAGCGGTGCAGTGGCTTTAGGTGAAGTAACTAGATACTTAGAGTAAGTGGCAAGTAGTAGCGGTGCAGTGGCTTTAGGCGAAGTAACTAGATACTTAGAGTAAGTGGCAAGTAATAGCGGTCTAGCGGCTTTAGGTGAAGTAACTAGAGACTTAGAGTAAGTGGCAAGTAATAGCGGTGCAGTGGCTTTAGGCGAAGTAACTAGATACTTAGAGTAAATGGCAAGTAATAGCGGTGCAGTGGCTTTAGGTGAAGTAACTAGATACTTAGAGTAAGTGGCAAGTAATAGCGGTGCAGTGGCTTTAGGCGAAGTAACTAGATACTTAGAGTAAGTGGCAAGTTGTAGGGGTGCAGTGGCTTTAGGCGAAGTAACTAGATACTTAGAGTAAGTGGCAAGTAATAGCGGTGCAGTGGCTTTAGGTGAAGTAACTAGATACTTAGAGTAAGTGGCAAGTAATAGCGGTGCAGTGGCTTTAGGCGAAGTAACTAGATACTTAGAGTAAGTGGCAAGTAGTAGCGGTCTAGCGGCTTTAGGTGAAGTAACTAGATACTAAGAGTAAGTGGCAAGTAATAGCGGTGCAGTGGCTTTAGGTGAAGTAACTAGATACTTAGAGTAAGTGGCAAGTAGTAGCGGTGCAGTGGCTTTAGGCGAAGTAACTAGATACTTAGAGTAAGTGGCAAGTAATAGCGGTGCAGTGGCTTTAGGCGAAGTAACTAGATACTTAGAGTAAGTGGCAAGTAGTAGCGGTCCAGTGGCTTTAGGTGAAGTAACTAGATACTTAGAGTAAGTGGCAAGTAGTAGCGGTGCAGTGGCTTTAGGTGAAGTAACTAGATACTTAGAGTAAGTGGCAAGTAATAGCGGTCTAGCGGCTTTAGGTGAAGTAACTAGATACTAAGAGTAAGTGGCAAGTAATAGAGGTGTAGTGGCTATAGGTGAAGTAACTAGATACTTAGAGTAAGTGGCAAGTAGTAGCGGTCCAGTGGCTTTAGGTGAAGTAACTAGATACTTAGAGTAAGTGGCAAGTAGTAGCGGTCCAGTGGCTTTAGGTGAAGTAACTAGATACTAAGAGTAAGTGGCAAGTAATAGAGGTGTAGTGGCTATAGGTGAAGTAACTAGATACTAAGAGTAAGTGGCAAGTAGTAGCGGTCCAGTGGCTTTAGGTGAAGTAACTAGATACTTAGAGTAAGTGGCAAGTAGTAGCGGTGCAGTGGCTTTAGGTGAAGTAACTAGATACTTAGAGTAAGTGGCAAGTAATAGCGGTCTAGCGGCTTTAGGTGAAGTAACTAGATACTTAGAGTAAGTGGCAAGTAATAGAGGTGTAGTGGCTATAGGTGAAGTAACTAGATACTTAGAGTAAGTGGCAAGTAATAGCGGTGTAGTGGCTTTAGGCGAAGTAACTAGATACTTAGAGTAAGTGGCAAGTAATAGCGGTGTAGTGGCTTTAGTTGAAGTAACTAGATACTTAGAGTAAGTGGCAAGTAATAGCGGTCTAGCGGCTTTAGGTGAAGTAACTAGATACTGAGAGTAAGTGGCAAGTAATAGCGGTGCAGTGGCTTTAGGTGAAGTAACTAGATACTTAGAGTAAGTGGCAAGTAATAGCGGTCTAGCGGCTTTAGGTGAAGTAACTAGATACTGAGAGTAAGTGGCAAGTAATAGCGGTCTAGCGGCTTTAGGTGAAGTAACTAGATACTGAGAGTAAGTGGCAAGTAATAGCGGTGCAGTGGCTTTAGGTGAAGTAACTAGATACTTAGAGTAAGTGGCAAGTAGTAGCGGTCTAGCGGCTTTAGGTGAAGTAACTAGATACTTAGAGTAAGTGGCAAGTAATAGCGGTGCAGTGGCTTTAGGTGAAGTAACTAGATACTTAGAGTAAGTGGCAAGTAATAGCGGTCTAGCGGCTTTAGGTGAAGTAACTAGATACTTAGAGTAAGTGGCAAGTAATAGCGGTGCAGTGGCTTTAGGTGAAGTAACTAGATACTTAGAGTAAGTGGCAAGTAATAGCGGTGCAGTGGCTTTAGGTGAAGTAACTAGATACTTAGAGTAAGTGGCAAGTAATAGCGGTCTAGCGGCTTTAGGTGAAGTAACTAGATACTGAGAGTAAGTGGCAAGTAGTAGCGGTGCAGTGGCTTTAGGTGAAGTAACTAGATACTTAGAGTAAGTGGCAAGTAGTAGCGGTCTAGCGGCTTTAGGTGAAGTAACTAGATACTTAGAGTAAGTGGCAAGTAATAGCGGTGCAGTGGCTTTAGGTGAAGTAACTAGATACTTAGAGTAAGTGGCAAGTAATAGCGGTCTAGCGGCTTTAGGTGAAGTAACTAGATACTGAGAGTAAGTGGCAAGTAGTAGCGGTGCAGTGGCTTTAGGTGAAGTAACTAGATACTTAGAGTAAGTGGCAAGTAATAGCGGTCTAGCGGCTTTAGGTGAAGTAACTAGATACTGAGAGTAAGTGGCAAGTAATAGCGGTGCAGTGGCTTTAGGTGAAGTAACTAGATACTTAGAGTAAGTGGCAAGTAATAGCGGTGCAGTGGCTTTAGGTGAAGTAACTAGATACTTAGAGTAAGTGGCAAGTAATAGCGGTGTAGCGGCTTTAGGTGAAGTAACTAGATACTTAGAGTAAGTGGCAAGTAATAGCGGTGTAGCGGCTTTAGGTGAAGTAACTAGATACTGAGTGTAAGTGGCAAGTAATAGCGGTCTAGCGGCTTTAGGTGAAGTAACTAGATACTGAGAGTAAGTGGCAAGTAATAGCGGTGTAGCGGCTTTAGGTGAAGTAACTAGATACTTAGAGTAAGTGGCAAGTAATAGCGGTGTAGCGGGTTTAGGTGAAGTAACTAGATACTTAGAGTAAGTGGCAAGTAATAGCGGTGTAGCGGCTTTAGGTGAAGTAACTAGATACTTAGAGTAAGTGGCAAGTAATAGCGGTGTAGTGGCTTTAGGTGAAGTAACTAGATACTGAGAGTAAGTGGCAAGTAATAGCGGTGTAGCGGCTTTAGGTGAAGTAACTAGATACTGAGAGTAAGTGGCAAGTAATAGCGGTGTAGCGGCTTTAGGTGAAGTAACTAGATACTGAGAGTAAGTGGCAAGTAATAGCGGTGTAGCGGCTTTAGGTGAAGTAACTAGATACTGAGAGTAAGTGGCAAGTAATAGCGGTGTAGCTGCTTTAGGTGAAGTAACTAGATACTGAGAGTAAGTGGCAAGTAATAGCGGTGTAGCGGCTTTAGTTGAAGTAACTAGATACTGAGAGTAAGTGGCAAGTAATAGCGGTGTAGCGGCTTTAGGTGAAGTAACTAGATACTTAGAGTAAGTGGCAAGTAATAGCGGTGTAGCGGCTTTAGGTGAAGTAACTAGATACTTAGAGTAAGTGGCAAGTAATAGCGGTGTAGTGGCTTTAGGTGAAGTAACTAGATACTGAGAGTAAGTGGCAAGTAATAGCGGTCTAGCGGCTTTAGGTGAAGTAACTAGATACTGAGAGTAAGTGGCAAGTAATAGCGGTGCAGTGGCTTTAGGTGAAGTAACTAGATACTTAGAGTAAGTGGCAAGTAATAGCGGTGTAGTGGCTTTAGGTGAAGTAACTAGATACTGAGAGTAAGTGGCAAGTAATTGCGGTTAACGTTACTATGCCAACAAGCTAGCTTTCAACTAACTTAGTGTCACAACTTCTTTCCTCTGTCCTCCACTCGTGTTTTGGAGAGAATTTCACTAGCAGTAGTTAGTGGATTTATTCGAAACTATGGGGGAAAATCCAGTTCATTGTTCTTTATTTTTAAATGATTCTGTCTGGAAGTTTTTATTTGATCATTTCCTCTTCTTCGTGGCCATCAGCTAAAATCTTACGAAGTGACAAAGCACTTAATCCGGAAGCAACCTTGCTTGTATCTATTGAGTGTGTCATCCTTTAACCAATTAATAGAGGGCCAAAGGTTTTTACAGCATTAGCTATCGAGCTATTTGCCATTTAGCTAATGTATTATTCTATGTTGGTATAAACATTGAGGCTGGCTCAAAGCGCAAATATACGCAATAAAAACAACAGTTTCTTTTGTATTCAGATAATGATGACATCCCTTATAATTACAAAGCCTTGGCGTCACCGCAACACAATGGAATAATCTCTGGAATTTTACGGCGCGAATTCCTGTCGAGCTTTCCCCCAGGAACCCATTCCGTTGTAATTTATAACGAGCGGCCACCTGGACAACGGCAAGAGATGTAGCCACGTAGCGTCAATAAAAAGGCATCCAGATTCCATTTACTTCCTATAATTTATATAGAAATTATTTTCTTACTGCTGAATATAACGGAGAGAAATGTAAAAAAAAAACCGATTGGAAGATGAAAATTTTAAAAAGTATAAAATCCTTAGCTATTTTTATATGCTCTATAACTAACACAAAAGGATTAGAAAAACGTAAAAGATAACACAAAAAACTGGCAAATAACACCTAAGCAACTGTGGTGTAAAGTAAACAAAACCTATAGACCCTACAAATGCTAACTGTAACTATAGGCCAATACGTATTTATATAGTGACATGGATTTTGTCGTACGCGTTCCAACCACAGTTTTCAATATTGATAAGTTTTTTAACCACACAAATGTTTTTATATAAACTGTATAAATAATTCATAGTTTATAATTAGTTTACTTATACCACTGATGAAGATGACTTTGTCATTGAAACGCGTAAGAGAAAATAATAAATTATAGACTTTTGGTTGGTGGCTGTTATTATTTCCTTAATGCCTGTTTCATGTCGTGACTTTATGAATCTATAAACTCTCCACTATTTGTTTATAATCACATAATTTTTATTTTACGACTTTCATTTTTAAAAGACGTATTTTTATGCCTAAAATAATTTAATAAAAATTTTTGAAAATGTCCATAGAATTGTTTGCACGATTGCGAGATAGGAAAGAATTTGTTTTAATGTCTATCGGACACTGTTCTTCCAAAATCCGTTTTCACTGGATCCGATAACAGAGGGTGGTGGAAGCCTCAGGGGGTAGTTCTTGGAGGTCGGGGGATGTGAAGTATCGAGAGATATCGCTGAAACCCGATTCTGGCCATACGCACGGGGTGACGTTAAATCGTTGCTTTAGATAAACACTTTACGAGATATTGGGCGTGGGCTGCAAAATACGAAAACTTTATCCAGATTTGCAGCGCTTTTAATATCACAAAGATTTTGGACGTTTTTAAACAATTGGTTTTATGTTTGTAAACATGGATTCATTAATACAAAATCCAAAAATGTTTCCTAAAACATTATTGTAAATACCTAATTTTACAGTGTAATTTACCAGCACAAGATAAATGCTTCTAACTTAATGGCATCCTAAACACTGCTTATATTAGGTTGTGATTAGTAAGAAGAAACCGCAATATCTTACTAATTAGTGATTGTGTAATAATCACAACTTTAATTTTGGCCATTTTATCATTTATAGTTCTACAAGTTTTACCGATTACAAGAACTGTACCCCTTATAGATACCCTTTTGCAACAAATATGTCTTTCTGTACAGGATCTGCTTGAGCCCTGGAACCAGGACCACCCGCAGCCGTCTCCACCAACACTCTGCACAGGTCCTGCTTGAGCCCTGGAACCAGGACCACCCGCAGCCGTCTCCACCAACACTCTGCACAGGTCCTGCTTGACCCCTGGAACCAGGACCACCCGCAGCCGTCTCCACCAACACTCTGCACAGGTCCTGCTTGACCCCTGGAACCAGGACCACCCGCAGCCGTCTCCACCAACACTCTGCACAGGTCCTGCTTGACCCCTGGAACCAGGACCACCCGCAGCCGTCTCCAACAATACTCTGTACAGGTCCTGCTTGAGCCCTGGAACCAGGACCACCCGCAGCCGTCTCCAACAATACTCTGGTACAGGTCCTGCTTGAGCCCTGGAACCAGAACAACCCACAGCCGTCTCCACCAATACTCTGTACAGATTCTGCTTGACCCCTGGAACCAGGACCACCCGCAGCCGTCTCCACCAATACTCTGACAGGTTCTGCTTGAGCCCTGGAACCAGGACAACCCACAGTCGTCTCTACAAATACTCTGGTACAGGTTCTGCTTGAGCCCTTTAACCAGGACAACCCACAGTCGTCTCCACAAATACTCTGGTACAGGTTCTGCTTGAGCCCTGGAACCAGGACCGCCCAACGCCGTCTCCACCAATACTCTGTACAGGTTCTCCTTGAGCCCTAGAACCAGTACCACCCACAGCCGTCTCCACCAATACTCTGTACAGGTTCTCCTTGAGCCCTAGAACCAGTACCACCCACAGCCGTCTCCACCAATACCCTGTACTGGTTTTTCTTGTAAGTTTCACCAATGCGTCACTTACTGTTTTTCTTACTAGGAGGGTGTAATTAATTTCATAAAACCTAATGTTAATATTTTCATAGGGAACCTCATGAAACCAAATACAAAACTTTGTAATATGGTAGGAAAGAGCATTACTCGTACACCTTTTTTTATTTTAACTATATTGAAGGCCTATTATTGTATATTATATACAATAATACACACTTATTGTATAATGTAATACATATATAATTATATGATGCGTTTAAATATATATTAGGACTATATATATATATATATATATATATATCCTGATACGTATTCCCTCACGGTTGGAAAAAATATGATTAATAGTTATTATCTGGTGTACACCCGTTCATTCTGCAGTCCATTAATTCGCAGTTCCGACGTTTTGCTAGAATCTCATCCAGCATTGACGATGTGAATCCAACAGCTGAAGAGCGAATGAAGAGCAGACAACTCTGCTCCTATGTATGGAGAAATGAAGCGCCGCCCATTCCACACACACCTGAGCCAAACAATTACTCACATTATCTTCCTTTTGTTCACCTTTCTGCCGATAAATATATCGATGATACATTTCATGATACAGATGACTCATGTTTTACAGCTGAATAAAACTTGTTACTTTTTTAGTGGACTGTACTTCGGCTTCAGCAACTCGTTTAGTCACAGATTTAGAAGTGGTTTTATTATGTTTTATTATTGCCTCACATTTGCTGCATACATCAACCTGCAGATGTCAAAACTTATACTAAAACTAAATTGCACTATATAAATTCCAACAGTTCTTTGCTGTGTTGTTACAACACATTTTCTACATGAGCTTATTGTTGAGCTTCGCTGAGAGATAGTACATTTCCTTCGCACTGTCATGACGTTACATACGCTTACTGCATGACTAACTTCTGGAGATAAGTCATGGCTGATCCCTTTTCTTCTGGAGTTTAAGGCGTCCCTAGTTCTCGTTTCATTCACGCTAAATATTGATACAATCCATTAATTCATAACTCTTTTCTGTTAGTTCCATCAATAACAAATTAGTTTAACCGAACGGATTTATGTCTTGTGAAGCCACTACTCACTGCAGCTACGCACTTAGGCTACTCATTGTGCGAAGAAGCCAATAAGAGCCGATCATGATTGCTACATACCACGTCACCATATTGATCAAACAGATAAGCATTGTAGTTGTATGGAGCCACATAAGGGTTGCAACTACACAGATGCAATTCTATGTCTTGTGAAGCCACTACTCACTGCAGCTACGCACTTAGGCTACTCATTGTGCGAAGAAGCCGATCATGATTGCTACATACCACGTCACCTTATTGATTAAACAGATAAGCATTGTAGTTGTAAGGAGCCATTTAAGGGTTGCAACTACACAGATGCAATTTTATGTCTTGTGAACCCACTACTCACTGCAGCTCCGCACTTAGGCTACTCATTGTGCGAAGAAGCCAATAAGAGCCGATCATGATTGCTACATACCACGTCACCATATTGATCAAACAGATAAGCATTGTAGTTGTATGGAGCCACATAAGGGTTGCAACTACTCAGATGCAATTTTATTTCTTGTGAACCCACTACTCACTGCAGCTCCGCACTTAGGTTACTCATTGTGCGAAGAAGCCAATAAGAGACGATCATGATTGCTACATACCACGTCACCATATTGATCAAACAGATAAGCATTGTAGTTGTATGGAGCCACATAAGGGTTGCAACTACTCAGATGCAATTTTATGTCTTTTGAACCCACTACTCACTGCAGCTACGCACTTAGGCTACTCATTGTGCGAAGAAGCCAATAAGAGCCGATCATGATTGCTACATACCACGTCACCATATTGATCAAACAGATAAGCATTGTAGTTGTATGGAGCCACATAAGGGTTGCAACTACACAGATGCAATTTTATTTCTTTTGTAGGGTTAATATAAAGTACATTATACAATTATAGTACATTATTTCCCCAGTCATTTTCCGTACTACAGGGTTTTATAATAACATCCACTCTATACGTTAAACCCATTCTGCCGACAATGACGTCACGCTCTGGTCGTGACGTCACAAGAGCAACCCCTTGTTACGAAAATATTAAGAAATGGATTACATTTTTATTTAACGTTCTATTACAGTTTATTTTTACTAAAGGAAATATAATAATATATTCTCCGATATCTTGGGTAAAAGCACTTGGGTAAAACTCGTCAGCTGGTATTCGTCAGCTGGTATTCGCCTGTTGAATTTCTATTACAATCAGCTATTGCAACCAATCGTACACAAGCTCATCCTTATGACTAAATAGCATATATAGAAATGACGTACTTACCATTAAAAATGATGCAAATCTTGAAGAATAAGATGTAGAAGAGTTGAGGTTTAGCGTAGAATGCGTCACATAAACAGTTGTCTCATTGTGGCAATAATAACAGTGTAAATGTTACTTTAGTAGACTTTATACTGTATTAGAATTGTCTTGAGTTTTATTCCTCTATCTGAAAATAAAAAATTTTTAATATTCTCAGCATTTTTAAATTTACATAATTTTAACAAAATTAATTCTATTTTCACTGTACAGTACCTGACAATTGTAACTGGAGAATAGTTCTGGCTTTCTACTAACCCATATAGTAATTTTACTTTAATCACACAAGAAGATTAAAACTTTCCGAGTTAACTCGGGCTAGTAAGTTAAGTGCTTATTATTATTTATTTTTAAGAAAACAAATTCTTTGCTCCTTTATTTTAAATAATAATAACATATACAGGTCTCTGCTATAAATCAATTCACATTTAGCTTTGCTAACCACCACCTATTCTTAAAATTCTCCAACTGACATAAATTTATTCAAGAAACAATTACTGTACTTAGGGTACATTATTAGACAATTGTTCCTTTATGCTATAATTTCGTTATGTCCACACAATGCTCATTCCAAATTTTGAGTCACTTTCAGTTTAACCCAAGAGGCCGGCACAGAGACTGGGGATGGCGAGATGGACAAGTGTGCAAGACAGGGCTCTAAGGGGAGGAATGTCTGCCAGAAGAGAGAGAGGGGGGGCTATTTGGGTGTGTTGTCAGACAGTCAGGCTTCTGGCAGTGTCGAGAGAAGCTCCATACTTTATATGTAATGCGTTCCTCTAAGGGGAGGAATGTCTGCCAGAAGAGAGAGAGGGGGACTATTTGGGTGCGTTGTCAGACAGTCAGGCTTCTGGCAGTGTCGAGAGAAGCTCCATACTTTGTATGTAATGCGTTCCTCTAAGGGGAGGAATGTCTGCCAGAAGAGAGAGAGGGGGGCTATTTGGGTGCGTTGCCAGACAGTCAGGCTTCTGGCAGTGTCGAGAGAAGCTCCATACTTAATATGTAATGCGTTCCTCTAAGGGGAGGAATGTCTGCCTGAAGAGAGAGAGGAGGCTATTTCGGTGCGCTGTCAGACAGTCAGGCTTCTGGCAGTGTCGAGAGAAACTCCATACTTTGTATGTAATGCGTTCCTCTATGGGGAGGAAGGTCTGCCTGAAGAGAGAGAGGGGGATATTGGGCGCGCTGTCAGACAGTCAGACTTCTGGCAGTGTCGAGAGAAGCTCCATACTTTGTATGTAATGCGTTCCTCTATGGGGAGGAATGTCTGCCTGAAGAGAGAGAGAGAGAGGGGGGCTATTTGAGTGCGCGGTCAGACAGTCAGACTTCTGGCAGTGTCGAGAGAAGCTCCATACTTTGTATGTAATGCGTTCCTCTATGGGGAGGAATGTCTGCCTGAAGAGAGAGAGAGAGAGGGGGGCTATTTGAGTGCGCGGTCAGACAGTCAGACTTCTGGCAGTGTCGAGAGAAGCTCCATACTTTGTATGTAATGCGTTCCTCTAAGGGGAGGAAGGTCTGCCTGAAGAGAGAGAGGGGGATATTGGGCGCGCTGTCAGACAGTCAGGCTTCTGGCAGTGTCGAGAGAAACTCCATACTTTGTATGTAATGCGTTCCTCTAAGGGGAGGAAGGTCTGCCAGAAGAGAAAGAGGGGGATATTGGGTGCGCTGTCAGACAGTCAGTCTTCTGGCAGTGTCGAGAGAAACTCCATACTTTGTATGTAATGCGTTCCTCTAAGGGGAAGAAGGTCTGCCTGAAGAGAAAGAGGGGGATATTGGGTGCGCTGTCAGACAGTCAAGCATAAACCCGTGGAGATTATATGAAACCCTAAACAGACAAGATGTAGGAATAAAAAGCTGTGTCTTACCTTGTTCCTTGTGAGGTTTAAAATAATTTCCACTAAAATAAACAAGAATATTATATTTCAAATGAGTCACTGGCGTGGAAAATTGGATTCCTAAACTGTGTACAAATAAATGGGGTTTGTTGCTTCTATACTTGACTTGTCTTTCTTTCCCCATTATCCTAACGAACCCGGAAAGGAACTTCTGGATTTGATTGCGCCGGATCGAATAAAGACGGCAATTGTGTAACTTGTGCTAGATGAGTTTAACAATTGTTGCAGCTGAATGACAGACAATCACTGTCTGAAGGAAATAGAAATTCCATTTCTTGGCTTAGAACAAAACTTTCATCATAATTAGATTTGGGTTTGTTAAATTGGCAGCAAGAAACTTCTTCTTGTAATTTTTATGGCCCTTTATAACAACACTAACATTTCCTAACTTAATGGTGACGAGAAGAGTTCAGTTTATAGTTTTTACTTGACTGAGACGTTTAAACGTTCTATTTCAGCGTTAAATTTTACATTTACAAAAATATAGCCGCATCCAACACGAACACGCCGCCTTCCCCTCCTTGGTCCACAGACTAACCAACATACCATGAACAACGAACTCTACATTATATACCCCACAGAAATGGTTACACACACACTGGTAGATAATATAAAAATATAACCACATCCAACACGAACACGCCGCCTTCCCCTCCTTGGTCCACAGACTAACCAACATACCATGAACAACGAACTCTACATTATATACCCCACAGAAATGGTTACACACACACTGGTAGATAATATAAAAATATAGCCGCATCCAACACGAACACGCCGCCTTCTCCTCCTTGGTCCACAGACTAACCAACATACCATGAACAACGAACTCTACATTATATACCCCACAGAAATGGTTACACACACACTGGTAGATAATATAAAAATATAACCACATCCAACACGAACACGCCGCCTTCCCCTCCTTGGTCCACAGACTAACCAACATACCATGAACATCGAGCTCAACACTATATACCCCACAGAAATGGTTACACACACCCTGGTAGATAATATAAAAATATAGCCATATCCAACACGAACACGCCGCCTACCCATCCTTGGTCCACAGACTAACCAACATACCATGAACAACGAACTCAACACTACATACCCCACAGAAATGGTTACACACACCCTGGTAGATAATATAAAAATATAGCCACATCCAACACGAACACGCCGCCTTCCCATCCTTGGTCCACAGACTAACCAACATACCATGAACAACGAACTCAACACTACATACCCCACAGAAATGGTTACACACACCCTGGTAGATAATATAAAAATATAGCCACATCCAACACGAACACGCCGCCTTCCCATCCTTGGTCCACAGACTAACCAACATACCATGAACAACGAACTCAACACTACATACCCCACAGAAATGGTTACACACACACTGGTAGATAATATAAAAATATAACCACATCCAACACGAACACGTCGCCTTCCCCTCGTTGGTCCACAGACTAACCAACATACCATGAACATCGAACTCAACACTATATACCCCACAGAAATGGTTACACACACCCTGGTAGATAATATAAAAATATAACCGCATCCAACACGAACACGCCGCCTTCCCCTCGTTGGTCCACAGACTAACCAAACTTACCATGAACATCGAACTCAACACTATATACCCCACAGAAATGGTTACACACACACTGGTAGATAATATAAAAATATAACCACATCCAACACGAACACGTCGCCTTCCCCTCGTTGGTCCACAGACTAACCAACATACCATGAACATCGAACTCAACACTATATACCCCACAGAAATGGTTACACACACACTGGTAGATAATATAAAAATATAACCACATCCAACACGAACACGTCGCCTTCCCCTCGTTGGTCCACAGACTAACCAACATACCATGAACATCGAACTCAACACTATATACCCCACAGAAATGGTTACACACACCCTGGTAGATAATATAAAAATATAGCCACATCCAACACGAACACGCCGCCTTCCCATCCTTGGTCCACAGACTAACCAACATACCATGAACAACGAACTCAACACTACATACCCCACAGAAATGGTTACACACACCCTGGTAGATAATATAAAAATATAGCCACATCCAACACGAACACGCCGCCTTCCCATCCTTGGTCCACAGACTAACCAACATACCATGAACAACGAACTCTACATTATATACCCCACAGAAATGGTTACACACACACTGGTAGATAATATAAAAATATAACCACATCCAACACGAACACGTCGCCTTCCCCTCGTTGGTCCACAGACTAACCAACATACCATGAACATCGAACTCAACACTATATACCCCACAGAAATGGTTACACACACCCTGGTAGATAATATAAAAATATAGCCACATCCAACACGAACACGCCGCCTTCCCATCCTTGGTCCACAGACTAACCAACATACCATGAACAACGAACTCTACATTATATACCCCACAGAAATGGTTACACACACCCTGGTAGATAATATAAAAATATAGCCACATCCAACACGAACACGCCGCCTTCCCATCCTTGGTCCACAGACTAACCAACATACCATGAACAACGAACTCTACATTATATACCCCACAGAAATGGTTACACACACACTGGTAAATAAAATAAAAATATAACCACATCCAACACGAACACGCCGCCTTCTCCTCCTTGGTCCACAGACTAACCAACATACCATGAACAACGAACTCTACATTATATACCCCACAGAAATGGTTACACACACACTGGTAGATAATATAAAAATATAACCACATCCAACACGAACACGTCGCCTTCCCCTCCTTGGTCCACAGACTAACCAACATACCATGAACATCGAACTCAACACTATATACCCCACAGAAATGGTTACACACACCCTGGTAGATAATATAAAAATATAGCCACATCCAACACGAACACGCCGCCTTCCCATCCTTGGTCCACAGACTAACCAACATACCATGAACAACGAACTCTACATTATATACCCCACAGAAATGGTTACACACACCCTGGTAGATAATATAAAAATATAGCCACATCCAACACGAACACGCCGCCTTCCCATCCTTGGTCCACAGACTAACCAACATACCATGAACAACGAACTCTACATTATATACCCCACAGAAATGGTTACACACACACTGGTAAATAAAATAAAAATATAACCACATCCAACACGAACACGCCGCCTTCTCCTCCTTGGTCCACAGACTAACCAACATACCATGAACAACGAACTCTACATTATATACCCCACAGAAATGGTTACACACACACTGGTAGATAATATAAAAATATAACCACATCCAACACGAACACGTCGCCTTCCCCTCCTTGGTCCACAGACTAACCAACATACCATGAACATCGAACTCAACACTATATACCCCACAGAAATGGTTACACACACCCTGGTAGGTAATATAAAAATATAGCCGCATCCAACACGAACACGCCGCCTTCCCCTCCTTGGTCCACAGACTAACCAACATACCATGAACAACGAGCTCAACATCATATACCCCACAGAAATGGTTACACACACCCTGGTAGGTAATATAAAAATATAGCCGCATCCAACACGAACACGCCGCCTTTCCCTCCTTGGTCCACAGACTAACCAACATACCATGAACATCGAACTCTACATTATATACCCCACAGAAATGGTTACACACACCCTGGTAGGTAATATAAAAATATAGCCGCATCCAACACGAACACGCCGCCTTCCCCTCCTTGGTCCACAGACTAACCAACATACCATGAACAACGAACTCTACATTATATACCCCACAGAAATGGTTACACACACACTGGTAGATAATATAAAAATATAACCACATCCAACACGAACACGCCGCCTTCCCCTCGTTGGTCCACAGACTAACCAACATACCATGAACAACGAGCTCAACACTATATACCCCACAGAAATGGTTACACACACCCTGGTAGATAATATAAAAATATAACCACATCCAACATGAATACGCCGCCTTCTCCTCCTTGGTCCACAGACTAACCAACATACCATGAACAACGAACTCTACATTATATACCCCACAGAAATGGTTACACACACCCTGGTAGGTAATATAAAAATATAGCCGCATCCAACACGAACACGCCGCCTTCCCCTCCTTGGTCCACAGACTAACCAACATACCATGAACAACGAACTCTACATTATATACCCCACAGAAATGGTTACACACACACTGGTAGATAATATAAAAATATAACCACATCCAACACGAACACGCCGCCTTCCCCTCGTTGGTCCACAGACTAACCAACATACCATGAACAACGAGCTCAACACTATATACCCCACAGAAATGGTTACACACACCCTGGTAGATAATATAAAAATATAACCACATCCAACACGAACACGCCGCCTTCCCCTCCTTGGTCCACAGACTAGCCAACATACCATGAACAACGAGCTCAACACTATATACCCCACAGAAATGGTTACACACACCCTGGTAGATAATATAAAAATATAACCACATCCAACATGAATACGCCGCCTTCTCCTCCTTGGTCCACAGACTAACCAACATACCATGAAGAACGAATTCCACATTATATACCCCACAGAAATGGTTCCACACGCCCTGGTAGATAATATAAAAATATAACCACATCCAACACTAACACGCCGCCTTCCCCTCCTTGGTCCACAGACTAGCCAACATACCATGAACAACGAGCTCAACACTATATACCCCACAGAAATGGTTACACACACCCTGGTAGATAATATAAAAATATAAACACATCCAACATGAATACGCCGCCTTCCCCTCCTTGGTCCACAGACTAACCAACATACCATGAACAACGAACTCTACATTATATACCCCACAGAAATGGTTACACACACCCTGGTAAATAAAATAAAAATATAACCACATCCAACACGAACACGCCGCCTTCCCCTCCTTGGTCCACAGACTAACCAACATACCATGAACAACGAGCTCTACATTATATACCCCACAGAAATGGTTACACACACCCTGGTAGATAAAATAAAAATATAACCACATCCAACACGAACACGCCGCCTTCCCCTCCTTGGTCCACAGACTAACCAACATACCATGAACAACGAGCTCAACACTATATACCCCACAGAAATGGTTACACACACCCTGGTAGGTAATATAAAAATATAGCCGCATCCAACACGAACACGCCGCCTTCCCCTCGTTGGTCCACAGACTAACCAACATACCATGAACAACGAACTCTACATTATATACCCCACAGAAATGGTTACACACACCCTGGTAGATAATATAAAAATATAACCACATCCAACACGAACACGCCGCCTTCCCCTCCTTGGTCCACAGACTAACCAACATACCATGAACAACGAACTCTACATTATATACCCCACAGAAATGGTTACACACACCCTGGTAGATAATATAAAAATATAACCACATCCAACACGAACACGCCGCCTTCCCCTCCTTGGTCCACAGACTAACCAACATACCATGAACAACGAGCTCAACACTATATACCCCACAGAAATGGTTACACACACCCTGGTAGATAATATAAAAATATAACCACATCCAACACGAACACGCCGCCTTCCCCTCCTTGGTCCACAGACTAACCAACATACCATGAACATCGAACTCAACACTATATACCCCACAGAAATGGTTATACACACCCTGGTAGATAATATAAAAATATACCCGCATCCAACACGAACACGCCGCCTTCCCCTCCTTGGTCCACAGACTAACCAACATACCATGAACATCGAACTCAACACTATATACCCCACAGAAATGGTTATACACACCCTGGTAGATAATATAAAAATATACCCGCATCCAACACGAACACGCCGCCTTCCCCTCCTTGGTCCACAGACTAACCAACATACCATGAACAACGAACTCTACATTATATACCCCACAGAAATGGTTACACACACCCTGGTAGATAATATAAAAATATAGCCATATCCAACACGAACACGCCGCCTTCCCCTCCTTGGTCCACAGACTAACCAACATACCATGAACATCGAACTCAACACTATATACCCCACAGAAATGGTTATACACACCCTGGTAGATAATATAAAAATATACCCGCATCCAACACGAACACGCCGCCTTCCCCTCCTTGGTCCACAGACTAACCAACATACCATGAACATCGAACTCAACACTATATACCCCACAGAAATGGTTATACACACCCTGGTAGATAATATAAAAATATACCCGCATCCAACACGAACACGCCGCCTTCCCCTCCTTGGTCCACAGACTAACCAACATACCATGAACAACGAACTCTACATTATATACCCCACAGAAATGGTTACACACACCCTGGTAGATAATATAAAAATATACCCGCATCCAACACGAACACGCCGCCTTCTCCTCCTTGGTCCACAGACTAACCAACATACCATGAACAACGAACTCAACACTACATACCCCACAGAAATGGTTACACACACCCTGGTAGATAATATAAAAATATACCCGCATCCAACACGATAATATAATGGAAAGAATCAACACAACACACACCACAAACACAATAATAACAAATACAACCAAACGTACATAGCATTAACATATCACGACGCACATCGCAAAAAAAAGTTTCTTCATTCCGAAAACTAAAATACAAAGCTGCCTTTAAAACACGTACAAGACACAAAGACACTCCAGAAAAAACACGACAGGACGAGGTTTTGAGTTTCATTTAACCTGTGTAATACAAGGTAGAAACCTAATTTTGTTCTTTGATCCCCTCCAAAAAACACATTTCGTGACTATTGAGTCAAAGATGAATCAAATTTAGACATGTTTAGGATGTAATACCTCTATAAGATGAAGGGTAAGTTTTATTTTAAAGACAATAATATTTATCCCTTTATTAAAAAATATGTCGTCATCATCAGTATTTATTCTGCAACTTCTGCTTTCCTCACATTTTGATTGAGAGTTTATTCTGTAATTGTTATAATAGAAATAATTGCGTAAATATGTGTCTACAATAATTACGATAAACCTAAGAATTGTCTATATATTTAGGCTGTATCAAAGCACACTTGGAGAATGTACGAACGATTATAACAAATATTCCGTAGGGAGGTTCAGTTCTAACTCTTCCGCCGTGTTTGTTATGGAATGAAAAAACTTTGATAACACTTCCAATGCAGACGTCAATATTTTAATGTTTGCAGAGAGAGTGTGAAAGACATATTGGTTTGTGTGACAGTAGAGCTGTCAGCCATCAAATAATCTTTTAGATGAAAACTGACTTTTGTTGTTTGAAAATAACCAGTTTAATAAAACTATTATAATTTTAGAATGTTCTTTGAATGACAATTATATTTTGTTCCTAATGGGCGAGTCCGTATTGTAAACCTATTCTGATCTTATAAATGTATTATAGTGACAAATTGTGTTGGATGTTGTGAATCCTACTTTGTATTTAAGTTTATGTGGTTTTTGTGAAAGCTATTTTTGTGATGAGTTGTCGTGATATGTAGTTTTCTGTATTATTGTTTTTTGTTGTGTTATCTACGCGTTGTTTTTGCGCATTATGTTGTCTATCAAGGTGTGTTTGTATCTGTTTTTATAGGCTGTGTTTTATTGTGTGAAATCAAATTTCACCATACACATACAAAACACACTACACTCACAGACTGACATAGACAACGGATCTAAAAGTCCTACATTACATCAATAAAAGCAACAAACTTAACACTGTAGAAAACTACGAGATATGTAAACACCATAAATACTATCCACAACACATTCTAAATGACAAAACACACTCACAATCAAATACCATATTTAATTAACAACTACTCTATGAACAATAACACACCACAGACTCACACCAACACAACACACCTGAGCAACAGTCTTGTCAGTGACTCACAGCATTGAGTAATGCGCCGACCTAGCGTTAAACGCGTCTGCTGAATTAATCAGTACGTAGTGGTTTTTTGCCAAGTTAATACAAACAAGTGTAATTAAAGAACCGTTTTGGTCAAACCAAATTGTTATAAAATAAAATCAGTTTCAGGAAACTAGCCTGCTCACTTGAACCATGATTCGCCTTCACTTCTAGTACCAGAAGAGTTCTACATGTGCCCCCTTCCTACATGTGTCCTAACTCTTCTTCCTTGCCTCACGAGGGTTTAATTGCTACACACTTCCTTCCTCTTCTACACCAGGTAAAGTGTTCCTTCTTTAATCCTGTTAGTCTCCTTTGCTATATTGAGGTCACCTTACTGTGACCTTCATACAGACTAGCTTGACCTCAGCTATGTGACCTTATCTACACAAACCATGATTATCCATCACTTCTAGTACCAGAAGAGTTCTACATGTTCCCTCTTCCTACATGTGTCCTAACTCTTCTTCCTTGCCTCACGAGGGTGTAATTGCTACACATTTCTTTCCTCTTCTACACCAGGTAAAGTGTTCCTTCTTTAATCCTGTTAGTCTCCTTTGCTATAGTGAGGTCACCTTACTGTGACATTCATACAGACTAGCTTCACCTCAGCTATGTGACCTTACCTATACAAACCATGATTATCCATCACTTCTAGTACCAGAAGAGTTCTACATGTTCCCTCTTCCTACATGTGTCCTAACTCTTCTTCCTTGCCTCACGAGGGTTTAATTGCTACACACTTCCTTCCTCTTCTACACCAGGTAAAGTGTTCCTTCTTTAATCCTGTTAGTCTCCTTTGCTATAGTGAGGTCACCTTACTGTGACCTTCATACAGACTAGCTTCACCTCAGCTATGTGACCTTACCTATACAAGCCATGATTATCCATCACTTCTAGTACCAGAAGAGTTCTACATGTGCCCCCTTCCTACATGTGTCCTAACTCTTCTTCCTTGCCTCACGAGGGTTTAATTGCTACACACTTCCTTCCTCTTCTACACCAGGTAAAGTGTTCCTTCTTTAATCCTGTTAGTCTCCTTTGCTATAGTGAGGTCACCTTACTGTGACATTCATACAGACTAGCTTCACCTCAGCTATGTGACCTTACCTATACAAACCATGATTATCAATCACTTCTAGTACCAGAAGAGTTCTACATGTTCCCTCTTCCTACATGTGTCCTAACTCTTCTTCCTTGCCTCACGAGGGTTTAATTGCTACACACTTCCTTCCTCTTCTACACCAGGTAAAGTGTTCCTTCTTTAATCCTGTTAGTCTCCTTTGCTATAGTGAGGTCACCTTACTGTGACCTTCATACAGACTAGCTTCACCTCAGCTATGTGACCTTACCTATACAAGCCATGATTATCCATCACTTCTAGTACCAGAAGAGTTCTACATGTGCCCCCTTCCTACATGTGTCCTAACTCTTCTTCCTTGCCTCACGAGGGTTTAATTGCTACACACTTCCTTCCTCTTCTACACCAGGTAAAGTGTTCCTTCTTTAATCCTGTTAGTCTCCTTTGCTATATTGAGGTCACCTTACTGTGACCTTCATACAGACTAGCTTCACCTCAGCTATGTGACCTTATCTACACAAACCATGATTATCCATCACTTCTAGTACCAGAAGAGTTCTACATGTTCCCTCTTCCTACATGTGTCCTAACTCTTCTTCCTTGCCTCACGAGGGTGTAATTGCTACACATTTCTTTCCTCTTCTACACCAGGTAAAGTGTTCATTCTTTAATCCTGTTAGTCTCCTTTGCTATAGTGAGGTCACCTTACTGTGACCTTCATACAGACTAGCTTCACCTCAGCTATGTGACCTTACCTATACAAGCCATGATTATCCATCACTTCTAGTACCAGAAGAGTTCTACATGTGCCCCCTTCCTACATGTGTCCTAACTCTTCTTCCTTGCCTCACGAGGGTTTAATTGCTACACACTTCCTTCCTCTTCTACACCAGGTAAAGTGTTCCTTCTTTAATCCTGTCAGTCTCCTTTGCTATAGTGAGGTCACCTTACTGTGACATTCATACAGACTAGCTTCACCTCAGCTATGTGACCTTACCTATACAAACCATGATTATCCATCACTTCTAGTACCAGAAGAGTTCTACATGTTCCCTCTTCCTACATGTGTCCTAACTCTTCTTCCTTGCCTCACGAGGGTTTAATTGCTACACACTTCCTTCCTCTTCTACACCAGGTAAAGTGTTCCTTCTTTAATCCTGTTAGTCTCCTTTGCTATAGTGAGGTCACCTTACTGTGACCTTCATACAGACTAGCTTCACCTCAGCTATGTGACCTTACCTATACAAGCCATGATTATCCATCACTTCTAGTACCAGAAGAGTTCTACATGTGCCCCCTTCCTACATGTGTCCTAACTCTTCTTCCTTGCCTCACGAGGGTTTAATTGCTACACACTTCCTTCCTCTTCTACACCAGGTAAAGTGTTCCTTCTTTAATCCTGTTAGTCTCCTTTGCTATATTGAGGTCACCTTACTGTGACCTTCATACAGACTAGCTTCACCTCAGCTATGTGACCTTATCTACACAAACCATGATTATCCATCACTTCTAGTACCAGAAGAGTTCTACATGTGCCCCCTTCCTACATGTGTCCTAACTCTTCTTCCTTGCCTCATGAGGGTTTAATTGCTACACACTTCCTTCCTCTTCTACACCAGGTAAAGTGTTCCTTCTTTAATCCTGTTAGTCTCCTTTGCTATATTGAGGTCACCTTACTGTGACCTTCATACAGACTAGCTTCACCTCAGCTATGTGACCTTACCTATACAAGCCATGATTATCCATCACTTCTAGTACCAGTAGAGTTCTACATGTGCCCCCTTCCTACATGTGTCTTAACTCTTCTTCCTTGCCTCACGAGGGTTTAATTGCTACACACTTCCTTCCTCTTCTACACCAGGTAAAGTGTTCCTTCTTTAATCCTGTTAGTCTCCTTTGCTATATTGAGGTCACCTTACTGTGACCTTCATACAGACTAGCTTCACCTCAGCTATGTGACCTTACCTATACAAGCCATGATTATCCATCACTTCTAGTACCAGTAGAGTTCTACATGTGCCCCCTTCCTACATGTGTCTTAACTCTTCTTCCTTGCCTCACGAGGGTTTAATTGCTACACACTTCCTTCCTCTTCTACACCAGGTAAAGTGTTCCTTCTTTAATCCTGTTAGTCTCCTTTGCTATATTGAGGTCACCTTACTGTGACCTTCATACAGACTAGCTTCACCTCAGCTATGTGACCTTACCTATACAAGCCATGATTATCCATCACTTCTAGTACCAGTAGAGTTCTACATGTGCCCCCTTCCTACATGTGTCCTAACTCTTCTTCCTTGTCTCACGAGGGTGTAATTGCTACACACTTCCTTCCTCTTCTACACCAGGTAAAGTGTTCCTTCTTTAATCCTGTGTGCCTTCACATTCACCCCCCCCCCGCCTACCGACTTTCATATGGGTGCCCATGGAAAGAAGGAGGATGGTAAAAGTAGAAGAAAATAAACTAAGTTGAAGGTCAGTGTAGAAGCTGGAATATCATTAGGTCAGGGAGGTAGTTAACACATTATATTTATCTATTTACTTTAAAACCCAACTTGTTTTTCTTTTTCTTTACAATTGCAATATGAAAATACATATTTCCTAACACTATTATCTACAATTTTACTATCGAAATTATTACATTCAGTCACTTCTTTAATAAAGTTTATTGTCTTGGATTAAGTGGTACATTAATTGTTCTGTTAATCAAACTATTAAATACTGCTATCTTATGTGTAACAATGGATGGAGCTATTTAAGATATATCTTGGTAAGAGTCCACTCTGTAGTCTTGAAATAGCCAGTAGTAAACTCTATTTCAAGACTACAGAGTGGACTCTTACCAAAGTAAGTCTGTCAGTCTCCTAGTCCAAGTTTCAAAGGACAGAATAGCATGATGTCAAATCTCAAAAGAAACGACGCGATTTAAGTCTTAAACAAAAACTTGATATTCTAGATAGGTACAGTAAATTACCAAAAATGAGTCAAAGAAACGCTGCTACTCAACTTGGCGTTTCTCAACCTCTCTTATGTCAAATATTGAGCAACAAAGAAAAAATCATGTCATTATCAAAGTGTAATGCAAATGTTGACAACAAAAGAAATCGTTCTGGGAAGGATCCGCAAGTGGAATCAGCTTTGAAATTGTGGTTTAAAAATGTTCGCAAAAAAGACGCTCGAGGTGACGGCCCACTAATGCGACTAAAAGCTGAGGATCTTGACAAAAAAATAGGAAAACATGATTTTAAAGCCACAGATGGATGGTTCAATCGATGGAAGAAAAGGGAAAACATTGTTTACAAGAAAGCGTGTGGTGAAAAAAAAAATGCTGATTTTGTTGGAGCTGAGGACTGGTTACAATACGAATGGCAATACGAAACTGGACTTTATTATCGTGCTTTACCCGAACATACTTACTTATTTAAAAATGAAATTGCTAACGGCTGTAAAATATATAAACAAATAATAACTGTTTTGTGTTGTGTTAACATGGTTGGTCATAAAGAAAAACTCTTAATTATTGGTAAATCTAAAAATCTACATTGTTTTCAAGGTATCAAAAAGCTACCGGTTGAATATCATTCAAACTCCAATCCTTGGATGACATAAAAATTTTTAATGAATGGCTGACTAAATGGGATACCAGCCTCAAACGCAACATTGTCCTTCTACTAGACAACTGCACTGCACATAATGACATAAGCTTTACACTAAAATACATCAAAGTGATTTACCTTGCGGCCAATACTACATCAATTATTCAGCCATGTGACCAAGGCATAATTAAAAATCTCAAAAGTTTTTATCGACGAGAGATGTGTGCTAGAATTATAGAAAATATGGATGAATTTCAAACCCTTACCTCAAATGAATTGGCTAAAAAAACTTCTTTACTCGATGCTATTCATCTGATAGCAAAATCTTGGAATGAAGTTACTGAAAAAACTGTGAAAAATTGCTTTAGAAAAGGTGGATTTTTTGTTGAAGAAAATCAAGAGCAAGCTACATCTGAGGAAGACTCTGAAGAGAACTTGAAGCCTTTCGATTTGTCCTTAAAAGAATATACTGAGTGGATGGAAGTTGACTATAGTATTGAAACAGCAGCGGAAATGACTGAAGAAGATATTTGTAAGGTAGTTGCTTCAACATCAAAAGATACTGAAGAAGAAGACGGCACCGATGATGACGAAAATGATAAATGTGTACCGCAAAGATCTAAGCAGGAAGTTCACCAAGCTCTTGAGATTCTAAGGCAGTTTGTTCAACAAAAAGCAGAAAATTTCAACAAACATTATGAGTATGAACAATTTATAAACAATATTTTACGAGAAGACTACAGACAGTCACATATAGAGGAATTCTTCGAGAAAAAGTAAATGTAAATTTGAAGTGTAAACAAGATTGAAGTGTTTTATAATGAAGTTTCATGTGTTAAAATGTTTTGATCAAGTGTTTTACGTAGTTTTATACATTTTTTTTCAATTATGCTAGATTCAGTGTTTTAAAAAAAATCTGCAGTGGAATAAAAAAAAACTGACATGAAATATGCCCACTAATTTTAACAAATAGAAAACTAAATTACAGAAATTCTACTACTGTACATAAAACTGTCCGGAATAGCATCAAAATTTGGTAAGTACAGTTTAATTATAGTGTTACAGAATTAGAATTACTTAATGTAATGATAGGCTTACATATCGTTCAGAACAAACAGTTGTGGCAATAATACAGTGATTTCAATGCAGTACGGCTGTAGACTACATCGTGATTAAGCGTTCGGTTATTGTTATCAAATATGCTTCTGACAAATATGATCACAATAAGCGGCGCCGACTTTATATATAAAATACGTTTTCTTGTTTAATAATTTAAAACAACATAGGCTATTCAAATACAAGAATATTATTTATTTATATTCAAAGCTTTTCGTTGGTAAACAGTACCAACATCATCAGGAATGAAAATTACAATAATGCAAGCTATAGGCCTAAAACATATGTTAAATTAGAAATAGAATTGTTGCTAAATTTATAATAATGCTGGTTGACAGGCTTCCTATAAACACCAAAAGAAAGCCTACCGTTTGCTCTCGTCGCCATTACATCAAGAAAGATAATGCTATTCTTCGCTTCTACTTCAGTGGTGAACTCCATCGAAGGAAAAAAACCCAGGGACAAACCAGAAAACAACTGGGTTAGGTTAGCTTACAACCCTCCGCTATATACCGTTGCCAAGAAGTGCCTCATGAAGTATGGAGACTTCCGAGTCTCGGCGGCTTCAGGATGGAGTTTGGGAAGAATTCTTGGATCTCCGAAGAACTTCATAGATAACTGTGAGATATCAGAGATTTACAACATTGAATGTAAGATGTGCGATGCATTGTATATTGCCCAAACCCGTAGGAATATTAAGACAAGAAGCAGGGAGCACTTTCCTCATTTTAAAAACAAGCCGGAATACTCAGCAATGGCCAAGCATTGCTTGGACAACCAGCATTACTTTACGTCTGACCATCCTAAGTTGTTGAAGCAAGTCACGAGGCACAATACTACGGATGATTGGGAGACATGGTTCATTAATAAATTTCAAGATATTTCAGTAAACAATGAGTCGGGCCCAGTCCAGGGGTCCAAATTCTGTGTTGTTCCGCTAAGCATGTGATTCATAACTATTATTTTTATTTTATTTTTTTTTAAATTAATGTACGTGTTATAATAAGTGTCAAATTCCCGGCAAGCTGGCCTGAGCAACCGGGCGGGTCCACAGGTGGCGGATAGTGGGACGGCCTACAGAAATGTAGGTTACCTGTGAATAAGGATTCCGGAAGGTTTCTGAATATGCAGGCCTGGACCAAGGCTATGGTTCAAAGGTGAGGAATTATCCCTCCTCGTCAGTCAACCGGTTGGGCTTGGTAGAAATAACCGAGTGCTCTGACCGGGGAGACTGGGGTAGTTGGGAATTAAGTCCTCACAATGCTACTCTCACCTCCCGGGTGAACCAAGGGCAATGCGACAGTGAAGTAGGGGCGGGAAACTGCCCAAACGACACAGTTGTAAAAAAGAGAGTAAAGCAGGCTGTTCATCTGAGCAGTTAATAATGTCCTGAACTTGGGGTGTGCTTCAAGGTCAGTGACTGAATACCCAATCCAAGGTGGAAGGCATCGTGCCGAAGGATGAATGGCTGCAGGGTATAAAATGCAGTCCCAAACGATCCCCTTGAGGAACCAGACAAAACCTCATTGTATGTTGTCTTGCCAGGGCAGTGGGGGCTCTGCTCTGGTCGACCGTTATTTCCCCCATACTCGTGGGACTTTAATGGACCAAGTAAGTATAAGAATTAATTTCGAGACTGCACAGACAGTGGGAGCCAATGAGACGGCAAACCGTGAGTCTGTAGCAGATGTGTCAACGGCAACCATCACTGGGGGTGCGGGGGCGGCTGTCAAGCTGCCGACTGCAGAAACCGCTGAAGTGGCTGTAGAGTTGAGCTCAATGTCTAGTCCTGGGGCTGCTCTGCGGACCCAGGCGACTGCAAATTAAGCAGAACAATGATCAAGATCCTCCAAGTGAACCTACAGCATAGCAGGGCGGCGAGTGCTGTCGTGTGTAGGATGCTGGACAGGGGAGAGGTGGACTTGGTGCTCATCCAGGAACCATGGATTTCTGGAGGAAAAATATGCGGGCTGGCGACATCTGGAGGTAAGTTGTTGTATGATAAGGACTCCGGTGTTCCCAGGACGTGTATCCTGGTTAGGAGGGGGTTGTGTGCTTTTGTACTAACGAACTTCTGTTGCAGGGATTTGTTAGCAGTGACGGTGGAGCTGCGGGCGGAGGGGGGGATGAAGAGGCTGAACCTGGCCACGGCATATCTCCCCTTTGACTGCGCGGGGGCTCTGCCAACACAAGAGCTGAGGAGCCTGGTCGAGCACTGCGAGGCTGTGGATGAGGAGCTGCTGGTGGGTATGGATGCTAACTCCCATCACACTTCGTGGGGTAGTACAGGTACAAATACTAGAGGTGAGGAACTTTTAGCTTATCTTAGCTCTAAGAATCTACTAGTCCTAAATCAGGGGGAAGAGCCGACGTTTGTCACTAGGGCCAGACAGGAGGTCCTGGACATTACGGTGGCATCGAACCAGATGGCTAGGTATGTACTAAATTGGCATGTGTCGGATGAACCATCTTCTTCTGATCACAGACATATTAGGTATGATATCTCTCTAAATCCAGCCATGCTTCGTCCAACCAGGGATCCAAGAAGAACAGACTGGGACTCCTACAGGAGGGACCTGGGTGTTCGGATTGAGGAGGCTGGATTGGAGTATGGTGGGAGGAGAGAGCTAGAAGACTCTGCCACATTGGTTGGCGAGGCTATAATAAAATCCTTTACCGATAACTGCCCTCTCAGTGAGGGGAGGAAAGTAGGGGATCCGTCATGGTGGAACAAGAAGCTAGCCAAACTTCGGAAGACCACCAGGAGACTCTTTAATAGAGCAAAAAAGAACGGGGAGTGGGACCTGTATAGGAAAACACTAACCGAATACAACAGGGCAATTAGAGAAGCGCGCAGGAAGTCCTGGAAGGAGTTTTGTCATGAGATTGACAAAACTCGGGAAGGGGCACGACTGTATAAAGTGCTCTCTAAGGACCCAGTGAACCCGGTGGGGATGCTAAGAACTCCACTGGGAAATATAACAAAAACGGCAGGGGAAACTGTGGAAGAATTAATCAGGACACATTTCCCTTCCAGTACCCTGAGGAAACTTGGGGGAGCAGACACTGAACCGGTTACCAAACTCTCCACAAGACGTGGTAAGAGGGAGGACTGGGAAGTGGCAAGGAGGATAGTAACTCCACAAAGGGTAAGATGGGCTATTGGCACTTTTAAACCCTACAAATCTCCAGGTCCAGATGGGATCTATCCTGTGCTGCTGCAGCAGGGAATGGATATGCTGGTGCTGGTACTTACTAAATTATACAGGCTAAGCATTGCTCTAGGGCATGTGCCGGCAGCCTGGAAATCTAGTAAGGTGGTCTTTATACCTAAGCCCACCGGTAACCAATCGGAAGGGAAAGGATACAGACCTATCACACTCATGTCCTTTGTTCTCAAGGGACTTGAAAAACTGGTTGATAGGCATATTAGGGGGGGTGCTTTGGCTATCAAACCACTGCATTGGAACCAGTATGCTTACCAACCGGGGAAATCTTGCGAGGGAGCTCTCCATCAAGTGGTTGGTAGGATTGAGCAAATGATCGCTAAGAAAGGTTGTGCCATAGGTGCCTTCCTCGACATTGAAGGGGCTTTCAATAACCCCTCAGTGGAGACGATGGTAAGTGGTGCAAGACGTCATGGAGTGGATGCGACCACGTGTGGTTGGATAAGTTCCATGTTAACAAACAGAAGCATTTCTGTAGAGGTGGCAGGGGAGGTCAGAAGGGCGGAGACAAGTCTGGGCTGTGCACAGGGGGGGGTTCTCTCTCCTCTGTTGTGGTGCCTAGTGGTTGACAACCTTATTGAACTCCTGAATGAACAGGGGTACTTCTGTCTAGGATATGCGGACGACATAGTTGTCCTGATCCTGGGCAGATTCCCTGATACAGTCCTTGAGGTAATCAGAAATCCTCTACGACTGATTGAAGAGTGGTGTAAAAAGGAGAACCTTAGGGTAAATCCAAAAAAGACTGCTCTCATTAACTTCACCAGACAGCGAAAAGATCTGACGACCAGGATGCCCCGCTTGTTTGGTGAATACCTTGAGTTTGTGGGGGAGGTGAAGTACCTGGGAGTTACTCTGGACAGGAAACTCACCTGGAATCCACATCTTGAGAGGACAGTTAACAGGGCCAAAAGGGCACTGATGACTGTGAGAAGAATGGTGGGTAAGAAATGGGGACTGAAGCCATCAATGATGCACTGGATGTATCTGAGGGTGATAAGACCTATGATTACCTATGGAGCTCTGGTGTGGTGGACAAAGGCCAACCAGGCACAGACAAGAGCTAAACTGAGCTCTATCCAGAGATTGGCCTGTCTGTGCACACTGGGAGCGATGTCAACTACACCAGGTGCAGCAATGGAAGTAATGCTTAACCTCCCTCCCCTTGAGCTTGTCCTTAGGGGAGAGGCGAGGCTAGCGGCATGGAGATTGCGCAACTCGAGCAACTGGGCTAACCTCCCAGATGTCTCGGGACATATGAGTATCGAGTGCGTGGTCAAAGAACCCGTCTTGGAAATGGGCAGCGACCACATTACTCGAATGTTTGCACCTGACCAGGTCCACCAAACTGTGATGGAATGGTCAGGGACATTAACATCGGGAGCTCAGATCTGGTACACAGATGGCTCCAAGATGGACTTCGGCACTGGAGCGGGGGTGTATTGTAAAAACCCAAGGGTAGAACTAGCTTTTTCCTTGGGGAGGCATACCTCTGTCTTTCAGGCCGAAGTATATGCTATAAATGCCTGTCTGGGAGAGATAGCGAGAAGGGAAACACATGGGGCCCGGATTGCTATTTTCTCCGACAGTCAGGCAGCAATTAAGGCACTAAACGGACACGTGGTCACCTCGGCCATAGTCAGGGAGTGCCTAATTAACCTACAAGCTCTGGCAAGGCACAATCAAGTCAAGATTGGTTGGGTGCCAGGGCATAGGGGAATACTTGGAAATGAAGCCGCAGATGCGCTGGCCAGGGAGGGGTCCTCGACTCCCCTGATTGGACCGGAACCTGCGGTGGGTATTTCCAAATCCATGGTCAGGATGACAGTGCGAAGGTGGATGGCTGAAAGACACTGTGAGCACTGGATCAGGGTCGAAGGGATGAGACACAGTAAGCTAACCCTTAGGAGACCTTCCTTGGGGCTGCAGAAGAGTCTCATCTATCTGTCTAGGCAGGAATTAAGGATAGCCACAGGACTACTCACGGGACACTGTGGACTAAGGAAACATTTGCATAAAATGGGTATCTACAAGGATGAACCAGTGTGCAGATTGTGCGGGCAGGAACAGGAGACTGCCACACACATTATTTACAGATGTGGAGTACTCGCTGAGAGGCGCTTCAACCTCTTTGGTGATGGAACTGCTTTGGTGGATGCTGAAGGTAAAACTCTAGTCAGGAAACTCCTAAACCTGGTAAGAGGGAAGGGGTTATTTGACTAGATCAGGGAGGTAAGTACAATATACCTTAAGGTAGCAGTGCTTCGGGCAATTCAAACCCGCTCCCAAGTTAAAAAAAAAAAAAAAAAAAAAAAGTGTCAAATTAGTTGCTACTGCTACCTTGTTAAAAATGTTAAAATATGAACAGGTGTTGATGTTTGTTTATTTATCTTGACTCTGTTTTTAATTTTGTATAAATTGGTTTTTAGTGAATTGTGTATAACAAGTATTTTTATGTAATATATGATTGTTATTTTTTAAGCTGTGTTTAGGACTTGTTTATTGATGATAGTGCGAAATAAGGGGGGGGGGAGATAAAGAACAAAATATTATTAATAATTTTAAATATGTAAAAATTTTAAAAAATAAATAAATAAAAAATATATATATCTCATGAGTAAGAAGGGTTGTGCTATGTAATAGATTAATTTTATTGCTTGACTTTGTATTTTTATCTTGTATGTTTTAGTTGACTTGTACGATAGCTTGACAATATGTTAGTAGTAGCCAAGCAGTGAGGAAGGCGACTTCGTCGCCAAAACTAGTTTGTTGTGTGCGTTTATTAAAAACTAATTTTTTGTGACATTTTGAGTTCACTATTTTGACTTTTACCTTTATGAATAGCTCTCACTAGCCAAGCTCTAATTAACTAAAGATTCATGTATATTGAAAAGAATTTATTTATACATACTTTCACAAGAAACATGATATAACATTTTAATTTTTAATTTGCAAGGCAAGTTTTAACTGATAAGAGGAAAATCTGTTAGAGAGATGGATGAGCTTGCATTTATTTCACTAGCATGCCTATTTGGGGTTGTATTTTAGTAACGGCATAATACAAGTCATTAGCAACATCAAGTTTGTCCCTAATGTTTTTTTCGCACAAGTAGGGGCTTCAAAAAGGCAAGTATAATCGAAGAGCTGCCTGTGATACACTAAGTGTTTTATCCGAAATGAATATTTGTCCATTGTGGTACTATTGTTCTTTCCAAGCTGTCTTGTTGATCAAGTTTACAAAATTTCCACAACCTTTACTTACCAATCCATACATTTCCTTTGAATTTTCTGAACATTACGGTCAGTAAGATTACCTATGTAAAAAATAACCTGAGGTGTAAATTTAGTTTTAAATGTTGATAAATTGTGTACTTAAATTTTAACTAAATGAGATTTCATCATAATTTTTCCCAACTGGTCTCGTCCTCCCCTGGCTTGCCTTCACGCCCCCGTTCGAGAGCCCATAGTCTAGCTGTAGAAAAATTGGAAAAAGACTCACAGACTCAAGAGAGCAAATACATTTTCATTATTTATTTTAAAAAATGTTTTTACTTTTCTAGGCATCATAGACATATTATTAAAACTATTACAACAAATTTTGATTTCAACTCAATTTAGTTTCAAGTCGACAACTTTGGGACATGACAGCACAGGTAATACATACATTTTGTTCAACAAAACATTTGAATGCAAAATAATATTATAATGATTAGTAATATTTGTGTTAGTTTTAGAGGCATTGTCGCCCTAAACAACAATCTGAGAACTAGCACGAGGTTTGTCCATAAGGTAACTCATGCTACTCTGATACTAAACACAAGACTTGTGTATTCATAAAGAGAAAATAATGGCCAGTCAGTGTGAACCTTCAGTCTTTAATGCACCTTAATTTGTGTTGAAACTATATATTTGTTTTATGAAGGTGATGTTTCTGAGCATGCTGAACAAGGTAGGAAGGGACCAACCAGCGTTAGTATAAGATAGCAACAGTGATAACGAGGTTAGAAAACTCATACTGAACAGGTTATGCACCCAAATATTACCAAATTTAGAAAGACTAAAGCAGATATCATAGAATTTCAGAATGCCTCTTCAGCATTCACTTTAATGGAAGCCAATATATCAGTATCAAAAATGTTTGAATATAGCAAATATTTAAATCTTTAAATTGTAATAAATTTAAATATTAATGAAATTTACTTATAATTTAGAAAAAGTATATAAAAAAACTTAAAAAATTTTCTACTACACAAAGTAATATAATATGTATTAATATCCTTAGAACCAAAACTTCATTATCGGAACAAAGGAGGTCAAAAATTGTTTCCCAAGAAATGGATAATGGCAATGTCTTTCGATTTTTAAGTTGAACGAAAAACTGCATTTTTTTACGCAAGTCTTACATGGACCTTATGATGGGCAGAGGAACAATTCCACAAATGTTGTATAAATACAAATTCTATTCTTGAAAGAAAATACTCAGAAATAGATGACAATCTACAACAGATTTCAATCTTATAGTAGATGGAAAGTTCAAAATGGTAAAAGGATATAGAATAGTGGATGGATTTTTTTAAAATTACGATTAAATATGTATTCTTTTATTTAACACTAGAAAAATATTGCATTTTAACAATGCTGCTTTAAAAATCCCTTGCAATGCTGGAAAATGAGGATTTAGAGGCAGCACATGAAGAATTCAGCTGTGTAGCAAATCTGGAAAACAAATTTTTGTTCAATAAAATGTTTTCAAATTTGGAAATAAGGCTTTTGAAGAATTTCCAACAAAGGAATAATAGGAGACTGATAAAAGTGGGAGGGGTGATAGTGATTCAATGCAGATATTTAAAGGAATTTCAAGCCAATGGAATAGTGGGAGAAAAGCAAAGACCATGTTTCATAGGAGGTAGGATATCACATATAATTAGGAAGGTATAGCGTGGGTAGAAATACAAATCGGAAATATTTAAAATTTTTTGCAATAGTTTTACTGAAGAAATAACTGCTGACAGCAAATATAAATGCTTCTTATTTAAAACAACACTAGCTTGTACTTCAAACAGCAAAATGTAGCAAATTATTATTACTACTATTCATGTCAGACTATGAAAGTTTACACAAAACTGAGATTTTTAATAATGTAAACATTGCATAAAATCACTGACAAAATGTTCAGAAAACAAATCAACTAAACCTATTGATTTGCAGTGAAACTATTTTATTGCAAACATTTTTAAGAGTACGATCCCTTTAGAGTAAACTAAAAGAAACTAAGGTAAAAACGTCAATCTTTCTAAAATAATTCAAGAGCATATAAACTAATAAAATTTAGAGGTTTATACAATGACAATTATGTAGAGAAACCATATTAATTTAATTTTTCCCAAAAACGGAGCAGAGGTAATTTGGATATGGGAATAATTTTTTATTACAGGGGTATTATTTCGACAATTTTACCAAAATATAAAAGAAATTAAATGTCAAATCTTGTTATAAAAAAATTATAATATAATAAAATTTTCACGAATTTTATGTCGTGTCTTGTTTAGCTTGCCATATGAAAGTGTTTAACAATTGGCGTTTTTAACAAATAACACGTAGATTTCAGTATATAACGAAATATTTTACAGGGTCCAGTTACTATTTTCCAAAATTTTGATTCTGTTAAACAATTCATTTTAGGGACTACAACAAGCAAAAATCGCAATGAAAAATTACACTTTTTTAAACTTTCAACTTCGTATTGTAAATAAGATAAAACTAGCTACGTCCTAATCTATTATTTTTTATTCAATACTTTAACACAACATAGTATCTACCGTACAATAAAGTTTAATCCTATACAAAACTAAATTAACATGTGCTGTCCAAGAATATGTATTAACTTTATTTTCAAACACTCTCCTTAAACAATATTAACTTCTACAAATTTTAAATAGTAAAATGGGATTATTTAATGTATTGTACAGGTACAGTATTGTAACAATTAAATTATGTTTTGTTACAGCGACATTTCTGTACTGAAATGTTTTTTGTGGTGTTGACAATTTTATTATAAAAGGATGCAATCTAACTGCCAACAATGTACTGCCATTTTTAAAACAATATATATAAATATCCTAGGGTTACCTTATCAATTATTAAAAGTATATAAGAGAAAAAACATAAATTTAATTTTTGCCAATAATGGAGGTTTTGCTTGATAATACTCAATAGATCCCCCCAGCAACAACTCAGCTTTAGAATTGATCAGTTGGTCTAATATATATTTACTGAATTCTAATGAAGTGGAAATCAAATATAAAATTTACCTGTTATAGATGGTAAAGATACTTTCTGGTGATGCGTATTATGGTTACAGTTGTTTTGAAGTTGGAGAACTATGATATGGTTGACTGAAGGTTTATAGATGTCTTGGTATTGATGCTAAACAACTTTTATCTGAAAGTAGAAAGTAACTTATTTTCAACTCTCAATGTTACATACAACAAAGTGACACACTCACTCCAAAACAGCCATCTTGATTGGGGATAGTGTTACCAAACTCTCTACTGGGTGACCACCATTGGCACTTTGTAACATTTATAGAATGGGCTATATAATGTTGTTTAAGAATTGGAAGAATAGATTAGAAATAACTCACACAAAATGTGAAATCGGAGAAATTCATTAAGAGATTGGTTAGATTAAATTAAAACTAATTTTAGGTGAAAGCCTAGAAAAGGTTTTAACATATAAAAAAGATTCTGAACTGGAAAGAATGCATTAGGAAATTTGTTGGATCAAATAACCTAACAAATAAAATTAGAACAAAATAATCTAATAAAATTTTTAAAAAAATTGTAAACTTTGTAAACATAGGGCATAAGTAATTACTTGAAAGAGAAGGTGAAACACGATTGTAAACAATGAAGTGAGATAGGGGTTAGGTTGCATTAACCTATGCCAAACACACACATTTCGGAATTATTACAGAAGTAAAAAGCAAAGACACTGCACACACAAATAATAGTAATTAAATAAACACTGGAAGGTTTGTTGAGGATAGGATAGGTGAAACAGTATGTTAACCAAATTAAAACGATTGAAAACAATTTTGTTAGTTAATCAAAAGTAAAGCCAAGGAAGTAGGTCAGTGTTACAGTCGACTCTAGTGGGAAAAAAGGAACCTCATTACATGAAAGCAAAGGTTTATGGGTAATTAATATGGAAATTGGAGAAGGAATCGGCGCCATGTTTAAACATTTTAAAAATAAAAACGATGCGTTAGTCTGATTTGGGCAGCCGAACGAAGCGAAGCCATTTTTATAAGCCAAAATCTCGTTTGGAGCATATCATCAAAATTATACGAATTTGTGAAGAAACGTGGCCAAAATAAAACGAAAATAAGTGAATTTAAAACCTATAATACAGATTATTATAATTTAAGTAACAAATAAGAATTTAATTGTGTGTGAAACATAAAATTTAAAGAGAACTGAATCCTATATGAACAACCAGCAAAACTCCGAAAATTGATAAGTACATAGCGCTATAAAAATAAACATTTAGTGAACTTTTAAAGTTATAAATAGAAAATTATAAGAAAATCTAAAATTGTAAATTATTAGAATATCTTGAAATAATATAATAGTTTAGTAGTAAGAAAGCCTAATCCAGTTGAAACAGGTTAGGGACCTTTTTCTTATTCCAAATTTAAGATTTTACATCAGGAAGCTAATTATTAAAACTATTTTCTAAAATTAATCTTATTTATTAAAATTTATTTAACTAACCAAAGAGTTAGAAGATATAACCCATGCATAAAACCCCGAGATAATAAGAGATCTTAGAAAATAGCCTAGGTTATAAAATCTTGTAACTAAAATATTAAGAATTGAGTTTAGTCTATTTTGTTAAAACTTGTTAAGTTTTTTTTGTTCTGATTATTGTCTAAATTAAAAAATTGTTAAAATTAAAAGAATTTAAATTACTCCTGAGTTTTTGTTTTAAATTTAATAGAAATTATATATTCATTCAATAAATAAAAAATCATTTTCTTTTACGAAAAAAATTATAACTTATTTCTAACCAAAATATTTAGTGTGGCCTAGCCATATAATTAAATGCAAGAGGGAAATTCCACAAAAAAGAAATACCAGGATATAAAATGTTAAAGGCACATGAAAAAAATAATAATAAATTCAAGTTTTGTCACAGCGGAGATTTTGGTTGTTAATGCTTGAAAGATCACCCAGCAAGGAAATAGCTTTAGAATCTAATAATTAACTTTTTCATTATACTTTTTTCTATATTCCTATATTTAATAGTATCTAACATATCATAAAATTTACTCCTATACAAAACTAAATTAAAAAACGCTGTTAAAGTACATCCATTCAGTATATTTTCAACCATTCTAGTTTTACAACTTTTGACTTCTGTAAATTTTAAAAGATAAGAATTAAATTATCGAATGCATGGTAGTACTGTAATGTAATAACTAAATACATATCGTTATAGCAAAATTTCACTTTAAACCAAATGGTTTTTGCATTCCCAACGATTTCATTACAGCGGGGTTTAAGCGGTATTATCTTTTATAACACTATATACAATTGTCTAAGGGAAATTAACACAACATCAAATATTATTAGTACAAAGACCAAACAAATCAGCCCAGCAAAAATCCACTTTATATGTTATCATTTGACCAAATATATATTTACTAAATTTCTGTGAAGTAGAAAATAATAACTATAAAAAAGTTAGTTATAGATGGCAAATTCATTTCCTGGTGATGCGTGATATGGTTACAGTTGTCCTGAAGTTGAAGAACTATAATTAATTGAAGGTCTATAGATCTCTTAATGTCTGTGCTGAAGATTTTCCATCTCAAAATAGAAAGTAACTCATTTTTAACTCTCAATGTCATATATATATATATATATGAAGTTAATAAATTACCAATTTTGAGTAATTTTATGGTGGATAAAATTACTCAAAATTGGTAATTTATTAACTTCATAAAGTCAGTGCAACGGAAAAACAATGGACAATATTAAATATATATATATATATATATATATATATATATATATATATATATATATATATATATATATCTTGATATTTAACATTATCCATTGTTTTTCCGTTGCACTGACTTTATGAAGTTAATATATTACTGTGTGAGTAATTTTATCCACCATTAAGTGCAATAATTTTACCTTGAGTGATGAGGCACCTTTCGGTCGTTGACCATTGTCGAATCACTGATTTTTCTCTGCTGTGGATGCTACGAACACCGGCTTCACGGACGTAGCATCCACAGCAGAGAAAAATCAGTGATTCGACAATGGTCAACGACCGAAAGGTGCCTCATCACTCAAGGTAAAATTATTGCACTTAATGGTGGATAAAATTACTCACACAGTAATATATTAACTTCATATATATATATATATATATATATATATATATATATATATATATATATATATATAATGAATGATCAACACACTCCAAATTACCTACCCTGACCAGGGATGGTGTTCCCACACTCTCTACTAGGTACTTATTTCTGACTAAAACCTTTAGCCTCGCTCTGCCACTCAATATAAATGCTTAAGATTAGGTTGTTAGTCACAGAGACAATACATTACTGGTCTTCAAACTGTGCCGACTCTACACCCAGTGTTAGAAAAACGTGATCAGCTGTATGTATCAAATTCCGCTTCATTAGGTTATCAAAATTGTCCAATGCTGTCATTGAATTTGCTTTTACGCATGTTTTATCTGGAGTTGTAAACACTGCCCATCCGACATTGCATTCCCATTTTTTTGATAGTGCCCCAGTGCAGCTGCCCAACTACACCGCTTCTGATTCTGTTTTATTAGACTCAAGAGATTTTCATCATTACACATTCGAGCTTCTTCACAAAACTCTATAGAACAGTTAGAATTACAAGAATCGAATGTTTGCACAAATGCATTGATTCTTCATCCTCCGCGCATTCACTCGCCGTTCGAAGTTCAGGACAGAACTTATAGTGCACTAGTTATAGCTTATTTGGAGCATGCTGGTTATTGTTTTGGGTGCACGACAAATCTGTCAATGGTGAATGAAGCTGTTCCTCATGTATTAGCATTCTTTTCGTGTGGGATAATATCTAGTAACTAGAAATATTGATTATTTTTTGTTAGCTATATTTCCAATAAACACAGCCACCAGCATCAACAGTACTGGACCCAACAAAATCATGTGTCACTGATCCCTCAATCCATTTTGATAGAATGCAGTTTGAATTGTTATCACAACATGACAACAGGTATTGTCTTCAGTCTCTATATATTTTAACACTTCCAGCCCGGATCACATATTTTCATGGGTTGCCGTAAAACCCAATTCACATAATTTTACGGGCTCGTAAAATGCATAATTAAATTATATTGTGTAATCCATATTTTTACAGGTTTAGTGTACTCTGTGATGTTTCTCTGAATATTAGTAACACATTTCACCACACAATGCATTACTACTTTCTAATTGCCAGCTGTTTACAAAGATGATGTAATCGGATGATAGATTTATGTTGATCATGAGCAACTCACATAAGTGACAATCGGTTTACTAAACAGAGGGAACAACCGGGATATGATCCTCTTCATAAAGTAAGGCCTTTATTAGAAACCTAGCCTATGCTTTTGAAAAAGCATTCCTGCCTGCGGTTAAACAAATTAAAACATTTTAAAATAGAATACTGACTTTATAAATTTTTTGCCAAATCAGCAATATCTTTTCTGTATCAACAATGAAATTACAAAAAATGTATATCTATCCCATTCTAACATTGATTTCACCAGAAGAAAATATAAATTTTGCCAAAAAAAAGTTAGAAACCGTTCAACACATTTTTAGAAAATATTCTTCCAACAGAAATTATTGTCTTAATTCTTCACTTTTAAAATCAAAGAAAAGAAATTTTACTACAACTTTAGGTTATACAATAACTATTCTAAGAACGTAAATTAATAATTATAGCCTATTCAGTTTCCTACTTACCAGATTATTATCTGCTAAGAACTATGTCCATCACTCAAGGAGTATTTCATCGTTGAAGAATAAAAGGTCTTATGTCAATGTCTGCGTACCTAAATTATTTCTTCCATGAAGCTCTGGTATCCTGAAATTAATAACATAGATAATTTCCTCATTATATAAACTGCAATTGTAATCGCCATTACAAGTCTCCACAATTATAAATGCACCTTTATGCCTACCCACCTAAGATACATAAGGAAATCTCCACCACAGTTAGGGGTTGTTTAAAGTACTTATAAAATATAAGTGACCTAAGATATTGATCACCACAAGAAAAAAAATTAATTTTATCACAAAGCTAGAATCAGTGTTACACATTTTTTAGAAAATATTTTTCAACAGAAATTTAGATATTTTAATTCTTTATAATTGAAATCAATTAAAATAATTTTACTATAACCTCAAGCTAGAGGATAACCCTGCTTACCACATAATAGGACGATAGCTAGAATCCTATCTATCACTCAAGGAGTATTACTACATTGTAGAAGTGAAGGGTGTTTGTGTATCTTGTGTGTTTCTTACATGAAGGCCTGATATCCTGCAATTAATAACAGATATATGTAAAATATCTTTATTGTAAAAACTGGACACATAATTGTCTCTACAACTGTTGAGTAAATTATTTTAAAGAAAAAAAATCCTTACTATATATAAGTAGGCAAATACTTCAAAATTATGTTTTTTTTTACAAAGCAGAGCACTATTCAACACTACCCAGTATCTGGTTAAAATAGATTGGTTATAAATAAGCAAAATGTCTGCCTTTTTAGCATTGCTTCCCGGAACAAGATGTTTCACTCTATGCGTCTACTGATTTCATAATTACATTTTATACAATAAAAACTTTTGATAAGTTCATCTACAAACACCATCACCGTTATTTCTTTATGAAGGCAGGGTAATTGTGAGAATGAGGGGCCACCTCAGCTTAAAATTGAAAATTGCTTAAAACCACAAAAAAGCAAGATATCCACAAGAATTTTTTTAAATTTTACATGGAAAGGTATTTTTTATCAATTTAAAGTTGGGTAAAAAATTCAGAGCAGAGTATTAAGTTGTAAATCGGCCGCTGAGTGATACAGTGATGTAATGCTTCTATAAAAACAACGTATTGTCTTAATTTGTATGGTTTTTGCATACATATATTTAAATATACATAAAAAGTCTCCAGTAAGGATAATTTGGTTTTAATTTTATACATTACTATCTACCTATAATAAAATATACCTTTAAAAGGTCCAGTCAGAATCAATTTGGTTGTAAATTTTTACATTGTCTATGGTTAAATATATAAAATTACAACCATATCTATCCTGACTGGATACTTCATAGGTATATTTCAATAGATATATAAAACTAACTTTCCGTGCCAATAACAAAAATAATAGTTATCAATATATCTTTACGGCATGTTTTTGATTCATAAAGTTTAGATTGCTAAAACACCAATTACAGTTGTGGCGCCACTGTATCACTCCGTGGACAATCTACAACTCACTATGCCGTACTGAATTTTTTACCCAACTTTAAATTGATAACAAAATACTTTCCTGGTAAAATTTTAAAACATACTTGTGCATATCGTATTGTTCTATTTTGTGGTTTTGAACAATGTTCTATTTTAATCTTAGGTACCCCCTCTATCTCACAATTACCGAAGGCAGTTGTTGCAGAAAATCAATCTTTCAATTCAGGTGCTATAGTCAAAATTGTTTAAAGCATATTTTTTAATCATTGTATACATATAAAATCTTTTAAACAAACTTTTATCCTTTACAAAGAAATAGTTACTTCTACTTTATTAAACGAATTAAAAAATTTTAAAAAGGAATACTGACATTATAAATGTTTTGTCCCTATAGCAATTTCTTTTCTGTGTCAACAAAAAATGTATAATCCTATTCCGACATTGATATCACCAAAAGGAAATATGGTTATTGTGCATAACAATGGCCACTTACGATATTTTGGAAAATTGTTCAAAACCACCAGATACGACAATATACACAAGAATTTTTTTAATTTTTACCAAGAAAATTTACTTTTTTACAATTTAAAGTAGGGTAAAAAATTCAGTGCGGAGGCATAAGTTATGAATGGGCATGGAGTGATACAAATGATTCGTGACGTCACAGTGCAGAGCTTAAAGTTGTGCATTGGGCGCGGAGTGATACAGTGACGTTAAGCACACCTTACGTGTGTAGATATCTGAGAAACGTTTTGACTCAATTTTTATGGTTTTCCATACATATATTTAAATATACTTATAAAGTCTCCAGTCACGATAGATTTGATTTTAAATTTATACATTACTATATACCTATATTAAAATATACCTAAAAACTATCCAGTCAGATTAGATCTGGTTTTAATTTTATACATTACCTAAATGGTTACATGTATAAAATAAGAATCAAATATATCCTGACTGGATATTTCATAGGCATATTTCTCCTTCCCTGGCAAAAGTAATAATTATCATTATATCTTCAAGACATATTTTTGTTACATAAAGTTTAGACTGCTAAAACACCAACTACAGTTGTGATGTCACGAAACATTTGTATCACTCCGCACCCATTTACAACTTTATGCCTCCGCAATTAATTTTTTATTCTACTTTAAACTGTAAAAAAGTAAATTTTCTTGGTAAAAATTAAAAAAATTCTTGTGTATATCTTCTTACTTGATGGTTTTGAACAATTTTCCAAAATATCATAGGTGGTCACTCTTATGTACAGTTACCAGAAATATAAATTTTGCAAAAAAAAAAGTTAGAAACCGTTCAACGCGTATTTTAGAAAATATTCTTTGAACAAAAATTAATGTCTTCATTCTTCACTTTTAAAATAAAAAAAAAGAAATTTTACTACAACTTTAGGTTATACAATAACTATTCTAAGAACGTAAAATAATAATTATAGCCTATTCAGTTTCCTACTTACCAGATTATTATCTGCTAAGAACTATGTCCATCATTCAAGGAGTATTTTATCGTTGAAGAATAAAAGCGCTTTTGTCAATTTCTGCGTACCCAAGTTATTCCTTTCATGAAGCTCTGGTATCCTGAAATTAATAACATAGATTATTTCCTCATTATATAAACTGCAGTTGTTACGCCATTACAAGTCTCCACATTATAAATACACCTTCATACCTACCCACCTAAGATACATAAGGAAATCTCCACCACAGTTAGGGGTTGCTTTAAGTACTTATACAATATATGTGATTATAAATACTTCCTACGCTTGAAGTAGAAGAAACGGTGACTTGAAGAAAGTTAGTACCAAAACACTACCACCCATTTATGTAGATGATGTAAAACAATACATCTTTGGCCGGATTCGCATACTGTAATTAATAAATATCAATGCGTGGGCTTATTAACAAATGCACAGACATGGATTTTTATTGTTCATGACAAACAGTGAAAATTTAAGGTCTAAAATATAAAAAATTACAAGTTGATAAACTTATATTACATTACAAAAATATTAACTGAGATAGTTTCTGAGTTCAATAAGCTATCTCCCTGAGTAATTAGATTGTCAAGTAGAACCACTGTTTTAATATGAGACAGCTGTAACATATATTTAATCAACTAAATTTCATTCAAAAGTTTGGCAGCATGGCAATGCAGAAAGCCTACACAAAATGAATAAAACAGTGACACACCACAAATTTTGAAAATGTGACAAGTTTCTTTTTTGAGCTAATTGTTTACTTGTCATGTAAGCATTTTTGGCCAAAAACTTTTACTGGTCGATGCAGAAACTCATAACGAATACCAGAATAGAATAAAACACATTTCCAAATAATTAAAATTTTTTAAAAAAATTAATCCAACCCCCGACTATATTCACAGTTAGCTAAAACCTTACAAAACTAATGTTTCCCTTGAAACTAACAAAATGCATCAGAAAGTATTATTTATGTTATTGGTAGTTATTTAAAAGGGTATTTATTTACGGTGCCCACATGCCCGATTTTAGCAAAAATAATTATACCGGCCGATGCAGAAAGTCATCAATTTTCTGCATCGGCAATAAGTCTAAATATTTACCAAAATTACAACCAAATTTATCCTGACTGAACACTTCATAGATATACTTTAATACAGGTAGATAGTAATGTTAAATAAAATTATTACCAAATCTATCCTGACTGGATACTTTGTTGGTATATTTTAATATAGGTATATAATAATGTTGTATAAAATAACAAATTTAGATGTAGTGCAGTGCGCTATAGCTACTGGCGCTCAGGACACGCTATAGGCCTACATGCCTGTACAACTTAACATTTAAAATGTAAAAAAAGCAACTTTCCGTAGGAAAAAAGTTTATATTTGTTTTCTACACAATAAAACTAGTAATAAAATAAGAAAAAATTTTTTTAACACCAACGTCATTGAGACTATATTTTTACCCATTAGACAATAGCTAAGAAGTGTCTAATTATGGAGGGTTTTGTTACAAAGTTTGCACAGGCCAACTTTCTGACTAGTTAACCTTAGCTACATTATGGTACAATCAATTACAACCCTGCACGGGTCAAGTTCGTGTTAAATCCTTTTGGTAAATTTTTAAAAGCGCAGACACCTACGATATTTTGGATAATTATTCATAACCACGAAAAGAGACGATATAGACAAATAATTTTTTAAATTTCTTTGAGGATAGTTACTTTTTTAAAATTAAAAGTAGGGTAAAAAATTCTCAGCGGAGACATAAGTTGTGAATGGGCACGGAGTGATGCAAATGTTTAGTGACGTCACAGTGCTGCGCATAAGGTTGTACGCATCGGCCATGGTACGTCACGCAACCTTACGTGTGTAGATATTTGAGAAACAACGTTTTGGCTTAATTTTTATACACATATTTAAATATACCGTACTTATAAAGTCTTGAGTTAATATAGATTTGGTTTCAAATTTATACATTACTATATAACTATATTAAAATATACCTAAAAAGTGTTCAGTCAGGTTAGATTTTGTTTTAATTTTATACATTACCTAAATGGTTAATTTATAAAATTAGAACCAAATCTATCCTGACTGGATACTTCATAGGTATATTTCAATATAGATATATAAAATTCACCTTCTTTGGCAGTAACAAAAATAACAGTTATCAATATAGCTTAAAGACATGGTTTTGTTACATAAAGTTTATTTAGATTGCTAAAACACGAACTACAGTTGTGACGTCACGAAACATTTGTATCACTCTGCGCCCATTCACAACTTATGTCTCTGCTGAGAACTTTTTACCCTACTTTTAATTAAAAAAAAGTAACTTTCCTTAAACAAATAAAAAATAATACTTGTGGATATCATCCTTTTTCGTGGTTTTGAACAATTATCCAAAATATCATAGGTGTCCGCGCTTGTAAACATTTACCATCCTTTTAACTATTTATCTCATGTATCATTATGATTTTAAAAAAAAGTCTAGCTCAACTGCATATTTTGAAGTTTTATGCCAGTGTAGTATAACAGTGCTGCTTCCTAAAAAAGGGTGATTTTTAAAAACTTTCAAGATTATTGTGAAGTTATTTTTGCCTTTTAGACAGAATTAATGCCTTAACAAATTCTACGCCCCTTACAATCTAAGGTATGGATTGTTAAGGTTTACAGACTAGAATCAAACAACTAACTAAAGTTGTTACCAGTAATGTCTAATATAACAACGAACTTTCCTTTGTGACCTATTTATGTAACAAACTAAATTACTAATAAAATACTTACAGCATGTTGCTAATAATAAAGCGATTTTCTTTTAAGCTACTGTTATTCACTGGTGGTAATATAATATGTTCAAAAACGAATTTAGACGAATTAATCACAACCAGAAGATGCAATGTTTGCAACAAAATGGCGACAGGTTTGGATGTTTGTATTCCGATTATTATTTCTTCTTCTTCAAGCCGAAAACAATGGACAAAATTTAATTTCAACCAATCAGAGTAAACAAAGACCAACTAAATATCAAGATATTAACTATGTCAAAGACAGTAACTATTTTTCTTGTAAATGATATATATATATATATAAGTGTGTGTGTGCGCGCATACAATATGTTCTCTTACACAGTAATAAAAACAACTGAGGACATTTAAATACAAGAGTTTTATATAAGTGTTTACAAAATTAAAGTTCGGATAGCCATAGACTAATGTAAAAGTGATTATTCCACCGAACGTAATGAGCTACAAAATTGAAGAGTGTAATAAAACTCAGCTACACTGGAACAACAGAATGATAATGGATGATCCTAACTAATTAAACAATACATTTTTTAAAAATGACCATTGAAAGAATTCATGTATACAAAATAATGGTGTTGGATTCTACGTTAACATATAAAATTTGATTCCCCTATTATCTACTGTGGTGCTTGAAAGTTTCAATCCGTGTTTAAATGGTTTGTTTTGCAATGAATTTTATCTGTTTGTAATTTTTACGTTGTGCGAAATATGTAACTATTTGAAAGAGAATCAATTATTACAGATTAATTACATGCTTGAATGATTATATTGTCAAGAATTTACTTCAGGAACTACATACGTAGCTTTCACAAGCTTGTTTAAATATTACGTGGAATGTTTATTTTAAAAATCTAACCTAAAAATATTTCATTGTGTTAACATTATGTGTAATATTTTTAGTAATGTAAATTCTGAATAGTATTAAAGATGCCTGTAGACATTAATAGACTTACTGAAGGGTGGTTGGAGCTGGAAAGTGATCCAGGCTTATTTACACTGCTATTGGAGGATTTTGGTGTTAAGGGTGTTCAAGTTGAAGAGATTTATGACTTGCAAAAATCCCTGGACAGTCCAGTATATGGATTCATTTTCTTATTTAGATGGATAGAAGAAAGACGATCAAGAAGGAAGATATGGGACCAAAGTGACATATTTCTCAAGGAAGAGGAAATAGTGAATAATATATTTTTTGCACAACAAATGGTTCCAAATAGTTGTGCAACTCATTCATTACTTTCAGTTTTATTAAATTGCCCCAATATTCATCTTGGAAACACGCTTAGTCGCTTAAAAGCTCACACTTCAGGAATGTGTCCAGAAAATAAAGGTTGGGCAATAGGAAATACACCTGAACTTGCAAGGGCTCACAACTCTCATGCAATGCCTCAGGCAAAACGTAGATTGGATAAAACTACTGGAATTACTACGGGAAGGTAAAAACAGTTAACAAAATAAGGTTATTTTTTTATTTAATTTGTAATGTTAGATGTTTTAAAAATGTTTTTCTCAACCGCCTGATTCATACTGCTGTAGAAATGGTACTTATATAAGATATTGGAATTATTCCGTTTAAACTATAATTAAAAAAATACTTAACTAAGTGAATACGTAAACTTGCTTATGAGCTAAGAGCAAGTAAGCCCTTACGTATTCACTTATTTAAGTATTTTTTAATTATAGTTTAATCAGTTAATTCAAGATGATTACATCAAGCAACTTATTCTGTTTAGCCATGGAAACTAAACTAAAAACTTACTGAGACAGAACGTTTTCGATTACTATGTGGCGATCTTCATCAGTGTCTTCTACTTGGAGATGTTGGGTTAAGCGGTGAGGGTTTTAAAAGCCGGTTTTCGATAGTATCAAAGGGTATGTGTGATTTTTGTTTGGTTTGTTCGTTTAATATGTTTGTAATTTATGTTTTTGTATGTCTATAAATTTCATATTGTTCTAGTGTGTTGAGATGTGGTCCCACAATATAACGACAGCTAAATTACAGAATAGCCACAAAGTATCTATTTAAGTGAGAGTTGGTATTTAAAAAAACCCTAATGTTTACTAATGCCTCGAAGTAGTGTTTGAGCATTTACCTCAAAGTAAATGAACTAGAGACATCTACATTTGTTAAAAAATTGGATTAAATTAGCATGTGTTTCTTTTTAATCATTAAGTCTATCATAACTTGGGATACAGTGTAGTAATATTATAATACAGTATAATACGTATAGTGTTTTTTGTTGTATAAGAAAATGTCGTTTTACAAATTTTTTGTATTTTGTGAAATGATTTTTGTTCAAAGTATTATATATTTGGGGCATCAGCACTAGGTTTTATTATTTCTCCATGTTTCTGAAAACTCGGCACCACCATGTATAACGTTTTTATGAAAATAAAATAAGCTATTCCGCAAGGTGGCTTACCATCGGGCCAGTCTCTGGCGCCAGCAATCAGCTCTTGGTTCTTTCCTGACTCAGCCAGTTGTATTCGATTCGCCGTATTGTTCAGTTCACTAGTGTTCTACAGATTGGTGTAGTACCAAACTTAATCAGTTTTATTAGAATTTCCATATCTGTTATGTATAAATGTCTGACAGAAGGTCATTGGGCCATAAATATATTTCTTTATTTATGCTGTATGCTTCGAGAGTTGATAAATATTGTTTAGAAAGCACAGACATTTCGTCTTGTGTGTAACATATCAGAAAATAAACTCATGTAACTAAATTGTACATATAGTCCTATATCTACTTCCAACTGGAATGGTTGTGATTAAGTGGTACATGTTTGTACACTAATTACATAACTTCTCCTATATTCAGATTGTTTGTTATCTGGATTAGGCTGTTGCCACATTGATCTGGATATGAGAGGTTTACTGTATCTTTTCTTTTTGAAAAAATAATAAATCTTCGCACCAACATCAAATTACTTTTGAAAAAAAAATCAGCAAGTCCTGAGTTTACAAACACATGGTTGTCTTCTTCCTTCGTTCTAATATAAAGCTGCATAAAGTTTTTAAGAAAGGGACAACTAAGATTATTATTACATGGTAATAAAATATAAAGGTAATAATAAACAGAATGAGCCAACTGATATTTTCCATATGCACTTAAAAATTCTTGACAGAGAAGTAAACTATGATTGCAAATTATAAATAATGATTTTGGAAAATTTTGAGATAGCATTGCTCGAAAGTGTTGTAGTCAATATTCCACATTTAGTATAATTTTCTTACATAACTATATATCCATATTAAATTCTTTTTGATATCACGACTATATAAACATGAAAAATAAATATGATTATAGTTTTTAAAAAAAAACCTTAAGCTGTACATCACTAAAATTGCAAAGTTATTACAAAAGAAAAGTTTATAAACGTAAAGTAGAAGTGTAAATTCTAACATATGTATGTTGTTGCAAAGTCACTCATTCAGTTACTTTACATGGGAAATATTGGTTTGAATAGCAAAATATGCTCTAACCATATTCCTTGTAGCTATATTGTGATGTACCATAGTGCTTTCAATGTGACTTTTTCATTTTCATATATTACAAACACACTCGAAATAAGATGAAGTAATTTTAAATCTTATAAACCATAAGTAGTGGTTTATATATATATATATATATATATATATATATATATATATATATATATATATATATATATCACAATATGTATTCTTGTGTATTAATAAAGAACATAAGTCAAAATACAAAATTAATATCATTAGATATAAAAAATATGTACACAAATATTCCTATAAAAGAGACTCTCAATATTATAAAATCTAAATTAGAACAAAATGAAAAAGATAGAAAATTAATATTAGAAATTATAAGTACATTAAAAATAATATTAAATCAAAATTATTTTTCATATAATAATAAAATTTACAAACAGGACGATGGTCTTGCCATGGGTTCTCCCTTATCGAATATAATATCTGAAATATTTTTACAATATATAGATGATAAAATAAATAAAATTATACAGACATTTGATAAAAACTGTTATTGGTTTAGATATGTAGATGATTGTTTGTATGTATCTAATAATAATGGTATAAACTTATAACTATTTTAGGTAAAATAAATGTGATAAATAAAAATATTAATTTTACTTATGAAATGGAGAAAAATAATAAGATCAACTTTCTAGATATAACAATTATAAGACATAGTAATGAATTTGAATTTAACATATATCGTAAACCGACACAAACTAACCAAATTATACCTAATAATTCTAACCATCCGTATAATCAAAAAATGGCTGCATTATACAATTTATTATATAGATTACATAAAATACCTATGAATAATGAAAACAAGATAAGAGAGAAAAACATTATCTATCAAATAGCAATTGAGAATGGTTATAAAAAGAAAACTGTTGATAAACTTAATTATAATATTTTAAAGAGACAAAATAATAATCTAATTTACAAAAATAATGATGAAAATGTCATATTTTGTAGACTAATATAATTTGTTTTGTTTCAGATACACTGGTGAAGCTTATCATTTTGTTAGTTATGTACCTATTAATGGGCGCCTTTTTGAATTGGATGGTTTGAAACCATATCCGATGGATCATGGTCCATGGGGTGAAGGAGAAGACTGGACAGAGAAATTTAGAAGAGTAATTGCAGATCGTTTAGGAAATGCTACTGGTGAAAAATTTAATGACATTCGATTTAATTTAATGGCAGTGGTACCTGATAAAAGATTGGCTATCACTCATAAACTAAATATGTTAAAGACAAATCGTCAGATAGTTTTAGAAGCTCTTCAACAGCTGGTCAAACTAAACCACCCTGATTTGACAATAACTTCAGATAAAGAAAATAATTCAGGTAAAGATAAAGCGGAAGAGAATAAATTACAGAGTGGGAAAAGGAAAGAATCTACAAAACCAATAGAGAATGGTCTAGATAGTTATGCATCAATTGAAGACGTATTAGATTTAGCAACTCCTAATAAAATACCTAAAAAGAGAACTTCAAACAAGAAAATTGATTGCGATACACACGATAAAAACAACATAAAGAATGATTTAAATGATGTAATTAAAGCAAGTGATATAGAATCAAATATAGACAATTGTGAAAGTTTAGAAAGACATAATTTGTCAAAAATTTCTTTAATTGTAACATCTGATGATAGCGAAATAAAATCAGAAAGTTTAGGTACAATCAAACATGGTGAAAAAATGCCTGATTATTCTACTCCACTGACAATTCAAACATCGCCTGCGCCTAGTACATCCAGCACAGATACATCATCAGAAGTAGGTTCTGCTTTTAATTCACCGACACAAGGTTGGGGATGGCATTCAGGTCAAAGTAGTCCAAATTCTGCCAAGGATTTTAAAAAGTTTGTTGTGATTCGAGTTGCAATGGCTGGAAGTGAAGATAAAAGTGACTCCCCTACAGGAAAAGGAAGAAGGGATACTTTAGGTGGTGTTCGTAAAGTGTGTCTTGAAGCTGGTGCTTTACCGAAAGGTTGGGAGAAACCTCCAGGAATTAAAGTCGCAGGTTTGAGGGCTAATTCTTTGTTATTGGATAATAAAAAGTCTGAAAACGATTCAGGTAAAAAAATAGAACCTCAGCAACACACTTTTGCTCCAAAAGATTTATTAGCTTTGTTGAAAAATCTTGAAGGAGAAATTAGTTTATGTGAAGGAAATCTTAGAGATGAAAACGAGAAAAGAAAGAAATATAAAATTGATGACTGCAGAAGGACACATAACTATGATGAATTTATTTGTACATTTTTGTCAATGTTGGCACAGCAAGGTAAATTGGCAGATTTGGTTCAGCAGCATTTATTTTATCAGAAAAAAACAGGTATACAACCTCCACGACCTCCTCCAGTACGGACACATAAAAAATCTGAATCTAAGAATCCAACAAATAAGCGAAGGAAAAGTGGATCGAAACATAGGAAGAGAAATTGAAATTTTTCGAGTTACTTTAACTGGTAAAGTAACAATTACTTTTTCACACAAACTTGCTCTATAATGAATATTTTATGTGCAAGAGTCTTTATATATTCATTCTAAATTTTTACTTTGTTACAGATTTAAACCTGTAAGTAGCTCAGACTCAGCTTTTAATTTATTGTTATAATTTCGTATACTTATTTTTTATACACGGAAAATTATTTCAGTGTCTGACAGTAGCAGACACACAAGGATATTTAATAAAAATATGTTGAATTAAATTATATATATTTGGCCAAAAATTACATAATTTTATTAATACTGCAATACTTTCCAGGTTATGATGTTGTATGTTCAATAGCAGGAATTTTTTTTATGGTTTAAATCGAAAATTTTTAATTTTCTACATAAAATTTTAGTTAATAAACATGCAGAAAATAAACTTGTAAATGCATCGGGGGGAACAAATGCATTACAACTGTCATAGTATTGAAACCGATTGATTAGAATACTATATTTATTTAAATAGATTGGAATACTTTCCTTCAGTAATTTACTCTCTCCTAAGCAATCAACACTAATTGCCACAATAATATAACACATGTATAAGATTCATTATGTGTGTTGACATAGTTTCTAAGTTGAGAGTACAGTATTTTCACGGAAAAAGATAAATTACAAAACATAAAACTACAATAATTGTTTTAAAAGAAAAGCCTTAAAAATGTATCATTTTAAAAAATTTTTTATATAGAAAATGTTTAGATATATTATTGGAAACCCTAAATAATGAATGGTTTGATAATTATTTATGTTTATGTGTTGTTTTATAGCATTTAGTCGTTTTACTGTCATGATATAAAAACAAAAAAAATTTTAAAGCCATTTCCTACCTCAGGTCACACAAAAAAATTAGTTTATTTACTTTTTATTAAATATTTATAATTAATATAAATAAATTGACATACCATGTGTGTAAAAACAGCTGTTCTACCACATAACCTATAATATAAAATCAGCTGATTTATGAAATCATATGTTTGTTATCACTTATTGTAAACCAAATGAGTCGAAATAACTATATTGCATACCTTGCCCCTTCTGTGAAAGGGTTTCTCGCATATAAAACTAAGATGTATTCATTCTTAGATTTAATTAATGTTGACTACTCAGTAATAATATGTGGAAGCTATGTAAATGGATGGGGGTATCCGGATGAGAGTAGGTTTATTTTACCCAAGTGATCCCATGACCCTTTTCACATTATTGACGATGTATCCCCACTAACCAAAGTATTCCATTCCTCGGAATTGAGACGAGTATCAGCAGATTTTATATCCTTAGTCCCATACTTAAATTATTGGAATTCTGCAATGACAATTTACCATGGACATGGACCATCGGCTACAATTGAAGCTGGACGCCTGCTGGAAAAAGTTAGAAGTCCCATACCTAATTCTATTAGCTCTATCGTGCTTCTTGCATGAGTATGTTAGCTCTCTCTGATAGAGTACCATCCAGTATCCCTGCACACTGGGCACTATAATCTCTATATCCTTTACCAAGTGGTTTGATATCTCTATCCATGTTAACAATACGTTTGCATCCTTCAAAGGGGATAATGGACAGGTTGTTTTCCTTGAAAGTATAAAAAAAATATAATAGAGTATACATACATTATCTGATGCATGTATTTTCATTGCGAAACTGCGAAGAATTCCAAAGCTTTCTGTAGATGTGGCTAATCTTAACCCCTACAAATCCTTATATTATATAAGCAGATAGACAAACCAATAGGCTTAGTTGTAGTTTACCTTCGCAGCACATTTCTCATTCTGAAGATGAGTAATTATTGGTTTTTTTAATTGTATGGTTTTAATAGTGCAATATAATATGAAATGATTTACTATGGTAAATATACTTGCGGACAATAAAAATGTTTGTCTTATTTATTTCTTTATTGTATGTGCAATACTTTTATAAAAGTATTTATTGATAAGAACACACTATTAATGTGTTACATAGCGACATAGAGATTTATAGGTTTCAGGATTAGATATTTTAAATTACACGTCTCTAAAATCAAGGTATTCTAAGTAGATTAGATATATGCATAAGTAAACAATCATTGTAGTTTAGTTCAATTAATGACAATTTAACACATTTACTATGGTTGTTGTAACCATAAAGTTCTCATTGAAGAGGTAAAATCTCCACACATCATTCTTTAACTTCCAATACTCTGGTAGCAAACCAAACATTCACAAAGAGGACTTCATAAGATCCCACAGCAAATGTGTTAAAGACTTTTCTATGTATAAATATTACGAAATATCTTTTTGTCTAGTTTTAAAGATAAACTTAATTTATTAATATACCTATGTGTAAATATTTTGTACATACGCGTATACAAGTTATATGGATATTATTTTTATGTTTTTTTATTGTATATAAAAATGATATGTATTATTATTATTTAGTACACTTTATTAGCTGTAACTGATTATTATTGCATTTGTTATTTTAGCTTTAAAGGGCAGTATTTAAAATCTTTGTAATGAAAATAAATAATATACATACTGAAATCTTTTATTTACCCGATGATTATGAAAGTAAACATAATGGTCCAATATTCAATTTTGTTTTTTTATTAGTCACTTTAACATTAGTTTATGACTATCTGAACTTTGAATTATTTGTAAAAACTTACTGACAGAACGTTTTCGATCGCTATGTGGCGATCTTCATCAATGTCTTCTGCTCGGAGATGTTGGGTCAAGCGGTGACGGTTTTAAAGGCATGTTTTTGATAATATCAAAGAGTATGTGTGATTTGTATTGGGTTTGTTAGTTTAATATGTTTGTAATTGGTGTTTTTGTGTGTCTGTAATTTTCATATTGTTCTTGTGTATTGAGATATGGTCCTTTTTTGTTGATGTGTTTAAGATTTCTAGGTTATGGCCAATGTCTGTATATTTGTGTCCTGTTTCTTTTATGTGATTATAAAATGCAGAGTTTATGTTCTGTTTGTGTTTCTCGACTCTGTTTACACTGCGACCTGTTTGCACAATGTAGAATTTGTTGCAGTTTAATTTGTATACGCCTGATGATGATTGGTAGTTTGTCTTTGTTGTTGGTGTAGTGTTGTATTTTGCATTGTAAATTGTTATTAGTTTTTGTATGCTATTTTGTATCCTGTTTTTTGAAATTTGTGGGCTATTTAATTTGACGTTTTGTTTATGTATGGTATTGTGATATATTTGTTTTCCCTCTCTGTAGTGTTAATTTTAGTGGTTGTATGTATATTGTGCCACAGTTTGTCTATTATTGTGGTGGTGTATCAATTTGTGTATGCTAAATATTTAATGGTGTCTAGTTCTTTGTTTATGTTTTCTGTGGTCATTGGAACTTCTTTAAGTCTATGGAGCATGGATCTGAAGGCAGTGTGTCTGTTGTGGGTTTCCTGTAAATGTTGAAGCTGTGTTTTTGTGTGTGGCTTTTTGTTATGGTTAGGTCGAGGAAGTGTAGGGATCGGTTGCTTTCAATTTCTGAGGTGAAGGGGAGTTTTTGGTGTATTTTATTAGTGTAGGTATGAGTGTAGTTAGCTTAGGACACTGCTGATAGGACTTCCCATGGGTAAGCCATCTGGTTGTGAATGGAAGTTTGAGTTGTGGGTGAAATAGTTTTGTTTGTGGTGGTTTGGAGGATGTTTAGGATTTCGGTAACATGGGTTTTTGGTATTTTCTTCTGTATTAATTGGGTCTGTAGGATGTTGAGGGTTTTATTGTATTTATGAGGTTTGTTCTGTTTTTTATGTGTGTTTCTGTGTTCAAATTAATAGATTGTCTGATTATTTCGTCCATGTATTTTGCTAGTTTATGTGCAGGGGCATTTTGGTAGTTTGTTTTTTTATTAAAAATTTTATAATATCTTAAGTTTAAGATGAATTGATTTTGCTTGAACTTAAAAATTTGGCAAAACATTTTGAGATTTCAAGCACTGTCAACAAGTAACAATACCCAAATCCCACAATTCTGTAAAATCTGTTGACCAAGGAAACAGGGCGCTTTGTGGATTCTTTTTAAAGTATAAAAGATATCACAGAACTGCACATGCCTTGATAGTTATTTCAGTGAACTGTTTGTGATCAGAACTAATTGGGACCAGGAATGGTTACAATTGTTGCTTTGTTCTTATTAGCAAACCTCTTGGACCAAAATGATTTTGTTGTTAAAGTTTTAGTTTAAAATTTAATAAAAAATTCCAAAAAGATATTCTTTGTATAGTTACATTTTGTTAAATCTACCTACTTATAAAGTTACTTATTGGTTTCCAATGCAATATAGTAACTACTGTTTCTCAGGAAGATGACTCGTAATTTATAGGTTCCGATAATTGGTCAATAATCCATAAGTGAAAGGAACACTGCTACAGTAAGAAAGCATGAAGGCAAGGTTTAGAAATCGGACAGTGAAGGCAGACCTGACATATATATATGAAGTTATTATTAGAGTAATTCAACAATGGTCAATTGACCGAAAGGTGCCTCGTCACACAAGGTAAAATTATTGCACTTAGTGGTGTATAAAATTATTTACAAATAATAATAATAACTTCATAAAGTCAGTAAAATGGACAACATGAAATATCACGATATATATATAAAGAGAGAAAGAGGTTAGTTATGGAAGACCTAACCTATAGAGGCTAGTTATGGTAGAGCTTAACCCATTACCGGTCTTCAATTTGATGTGTGTCGTGGCAATCAGTGTGTTGAATAAATTCCTCATGTCAATTGAGTTGTACTTCACTACAAAAATATTCTCATAACCCTAAAATTTACAATTTCTAAAAACATAAACCAACATCAAGAAATATAATATAAAATGTGTAAAATCAAAGTTTCTGTATTGCTACTACTACAAAGTCACAGAGGACCTTTAACCCTTTGATTTTAGCATCATGTGGCTCAGGTGAGCAAGATATTTTTGAAAGATTTATACACTTTTTCTTTCTCTAATTTTTAAATTATAGAAATATTTGTTATTATTTTTTTATCTACTTATTTTCTCATGTTAATCAGACTTAACCTTACATTTACTGACAATTTCTTTGCTAAAAGTTAGGTTTTAAAAATTAAAAACAAATTTTTTTTTTTGTAAAATTTATTGTAAAATACTGCACAAACTTCAAAATGATCTCTAAATACATGGGAAAACCATAGACTTTGAACACAGTAGAATTTATTCATTGTTCAATCACCCATTCATTGTAAAATACCGCACAAACCTTTGAAACGATCTGTAAATATAGGGGAAACCCCAAAGACTTTGGACGCAAAAGAATGGTGACCAAGTACTACATGTAGTATTTATTGCCCAGATGAGTTGCAAATATTTAACCTTGAGTACATCACAATACACAGGCAAACAAATCGTAAATCTACCAAGGGTTCTTGCATGATCTGTTGCGGGATTTTTCCTGGCAGGGTTTCTTTCTTGTCAGGTTTTTTTTAAACTGTGCACAAAAATTTATATTGACAGATGTAAAAACTAAGAGATAATGAAAAAAAAGTTGACAAAACATTTTTATACTAAAAAAACATTTCAATGCCACAGTGAACAAAATGTTTAAAATAAAGGTCTTTAATTAAGGTAACTTATAAAATCCCCGAGAGATAGTAAGCACAACTGCTCAAATTTTAGCTATTTAATTTTCTTTTTAAACACAACTTAGGGGTCCTAGGAGATCCTGCTCAAGATATTATAAAGACATATACAAATAATTTTGGATCCATGTTTCCTCAGGTGGGTTTCAATGGATTAAGGCAACACCCAGTAAACAGCAAATAAAGGAAAATTCAAAACCCATGCTAAGGTAACAGTAGCTGGTAGGAGGGCATAATACAATGGAAGCTGTAAGTAGTGGGAACACTATTAGTGGCCGCTGCCTACCAAAAGGTAAGGGCTGACAGAATCTGCCTCACACAGAAACACCGGCATTGTGGAAATGTGTTGTACATTATGGATTTCACATTATTATTGGCCACTGCCTACCAAAAGGTAAGGGTTGACAGAATCTGCCTTAAACAGCACACACAGAAACACCGGCATTGTGGAAATGTGTTGCACATTATGGATTTCACATTATTAGTGGCCACTGCCTACCAAAAGGTAAGGGTTGACAGAATCTGCCTCACACAGAAACACCGGCATTGTGGAAATGTGTTGTACATTATGGATTTCACATTATTAGTGGCCACTGCCTACCAAAAGGTAAGGGTTGACAGAATCTGCCTCACACAGAAACACCGGCATTGTGAAAATGTGTTGTACATTATGGATTTCACATTATTAGTGGCCGCTGCCTACCAAAAGGTAAGGGTTGACAGAATCTGCCTTAAACAGCACACACAGAAACACCGGCATTGTGGAAATGTGTTGTACATTATGGATTTCACACTATTAGTGGCCGCTGCCTACCAAAAGGTAAGGGTTGACAGAATCTGCCTTTAACAGCACACACAGAAATAACGGCATTGTGGAAATGTGTTGTACATTATGGATTTCACATTATTAGTGGCCGCTGCCTACCAAAAGGTAAGGGTTGACAGAATCTGCCTCACACAGAAACACCAGCATTGTAGAAATGTGTTGTACATTATGGCATTCACATTATTAGTGGCCGCTGCCTACCAAAAGGTAGGGGTTGACAGAATCTGCCTTTAACAGCACACACAGAAACACCGGCATTGTGGAAATGTGTTGTACATTATGGATTTCACATTATTAGTGGCCGCTGCCTACCAAAAGGTAAGGGTTGACAGAATCTGTCTTTAACAGCACACACAGAAACACCAGCATTGTGAAAATGTGATGTACATTATGGATTTCACATTATTAGTGGCCGCTGCCTACCAAAAGGTGAGGGTTGACAGAATCTGCCTCACACAGAAACACCGGCATTGTGGAAATGTGTTGTACATTATGGATTTCACATTATTAGTGGCCGCTGCCTACCAAAAGGTGAGGGTTGACAGAATCTGCCTCACACAGAAACACCGGCATTGTGAAAATGTGTTGTACATTATGGATTTCACATTATTAGTGGCCGCTGCCTACCAAAAGGTAAGGGTTGACAGAATCTGCCTTAAACAGCACACACAGAAACACCGGCATTGTGGAAATGTGTTGTACATTATGGATTTCACACTATTAGTGGCCGCTGCCTACCAAAAGGTAAGGGTTGACAGAATCTGTCTTTAACAGCACACACAGAAACACCAGCATTGTGAAAATGTGATGTACATTATGGATTTCACATTATTAGTGGCCACTGCCTACCAAAAGGTAAGGGTTGACAGAATCTGCCTCACACAGAAACACCAGCATTGTGGAAATGTGTTGTACATTATGGATTTCACATTATTAGTGGCCACTGCCTACCAAAAGGTAAGGGTTGACAGAATCTGCCTCACACAGAAACACCGGCATTGTGGAAATGTGTTGTACATTATGGATTTCACATTATTAGTGGCCACTGCCTACCAAAAGGTAAGGGTTGACAGAATCTGCCTCGCACAGAAACACCGGCATTGTGGAAATGTGTTGTACATTATGGATTTCACATTATTAGTGGCCACTGCCTACCAAAAGGTAAGGGTTGACAGAATCTGCCTCACACAGAAACACCGGCATTGTGGAAATGTGTTGTACATTATGGATTTCACATTATTAGTGGCCACTGCCTACCAAAAGGTAAGGGTTGACAGAATCTGCCTCACACAGAAACACCAGCATTGTGAAAATGTGATGTACATTATGGATTTCACATTATTAGTGGCCACTGCCTACCAAAAGGTAAGGGTTGACAGAATCTGCCTCACACAGAAACACCGCATTGTGGAAATGTGTTGTACATTATGGATTTCACATTATTATTTGTTCCAAACAATATTCCTGAAAGTATGCAGAACAACGCACCAGATCTTCAGCATTAATTTGGTGGTTTAGAATCCCATGATGTCGCAATATAAATTGTGTATATGCAACAAATTATTGGACAATAAGTATTAGTATGGCATTATGTAGCAAGTAATTAATATTGAAGTAGAATAACACAAAATTATTTCAGAAGTGTTCATTATATTTTAATATGATACGCATCATAAAATAATTTAATAAACCATACTTCAGATCCGCTGATCTTGTCTTTTTTTTAAATATATTTATGTACCTAAAGTCTGATAAACAGAAAAGTACCCCAAACCTTAAAGATACGAAAAATACAGTTGAACTTCTGTATAACGAAATCGATTTTCCTGATAGAAATTTTGTTGTTAATAAGAAGTCGTCTTGCTAAGAATACTCCCGCTCTATCTTACTGCAGAATAAGATGGCACGGGCAGTTATTAACCCAACACAGTAAAATATCGGATAAATTTGTAATGTTAAGATATTAGATATCCATATAAAATAGGCCTACAGTATGTTTCGCACTCTGTATATTATGAGTAATCTAATGCTAATGGAAAAATATTGTACAAATATGGTAATAAATAAGTGTACTTACTAATGTAATTAATTTTCAAGAAGCATAAGTCGAACCTAGTACTAAATTTTAATCGAAGGGCACTCGGTACATTAATTTATTAACTTCCTTTATTAGTTTAAATACAGTACACACTCAACACAAACTGCATTATACATTACACAAGTTGTAATAAATTATCAAAAGATATTTTCGTTTCATGTACTTGAAAAGTGCGTAATTTTTTGTTGCACTTTGCATTTAAATAAAAAATCATAATCAATGAATTTTTCACATTTATTCAAACAAAAATGTTGTCTAGTACACAGTCTTTTATTTTAAATCCTTGCCTGATAACCTGCTCCTTTCTCTTTAGAAATCTGCTTGTCCAGCTTTAGCACCCATCTTGCCATCCACACCTTTCTATTAAATGCTTTTACCAATCACAAGCAATTTGAGTTTTTCTTTTCCTATAATGTTACCGCCCCTAATATGGTAATTCTTTTTTTGCTTGCTTTTCCTCCAAAACATGGGTCAGCTGTAAAGTCAGTGTCTTGTTAGATAAACATTTAAAAAACAGACACGTTTTATCAACATTAAATATATCCATCAGTGGATTGTCATTAAAAAATTTTTTGAACAATTTTCCTTCTAAAATTCACTATTACCCATATTAACACTTAAGCTTTCTCCCAAAATGAGTTTTTAAACGATGGTTTGCCATTTTTTTAAATTTGTCTATCCAACCGTTACTTGTGTGAAAGTCAGTTTCCTAATGATGTAGCAAATTTCAAAGCTTTTCTTTAGAATTGTTTGTTGTAATCATCTTGAATTCACTGATTAAATTATAATTAATTAAAATAAAATTTAATTATAAAATTATAATTAAAAAAAAATTAGTAATTAATTTAAAAAATAAGTGAATACGCAAGGGCTTACTTGCAGACTATTTCGACACAATCATTCCTTTTACGAAACACCTCTACGTATTGACTTAGTTAAGTATTATTTAATTATAACTTTTTCTTTAATTAGTGTCCCTGATAGTGGGAGATTTTTCTCGTCCAGTACCGTAATTCATTTTATCACCTCCTTATTGATATTGTCAGATGTATACAGTTTAATTTTCTATCTTTGTAAATTATAAGTACTAACTTTGTTTTAAAATCTGATCCCAATTTTTTAGTTTATTCGATAGTGACCTCTGAGGTATATCAATTTTTTTTTAACATTCAACTTCTTTACACCTTTATTAACTGGTTTTAGAAAGTTCAATTTTTCTCCAACAATTAAAGATCTTCTTTTTGAAACTTTTTCAAAGTTCGACAAAGTCACGGGACGAATGAAACGAATTAACTGATCTTGTAAGGTTAAAGTGAGGAAAAAAGGACAATGATGGAAAGAATATGTAGCTATAAATGCCGAAATCTTCGAATCCACCTTTAAGTAACATGTAGTCTTACTGAAGCCAGGAAGTAAACAACACTACAGTACTGTATCTGGTGTTAGATGAATCGTATTCCCTACTACCTGACAACCTCTTGGTTTCAGTGCCCTTCCGGCTGAAAACAATTTCCTGGAAACACCTTTGTGAGCTACGGGTGCAGCACAACATTTCTTTTCTTCAGTTGGAGAAAATATTTTGTTATCGAGAGGTTCGAAATTCGTATCGTAGAGGCATATTATAATACTTAATTCTTAAATGTCATAGGACGCCATACAAATCTGTAACTTAGAGGATTTTATTATTTGGAAGTTCATTATAAAGAAGTTTGACTGTATTTTAATTTTTACCTGAATAGATAATAGCTCAGATACATCAGAAACAGCAGTCTTTGAAAATTTAATTTGTGAAAGAATTGCTGCATCTAGATTCTAAAATTATGAAATTACGCCATCAATCAATAAATGTACAATTTTCCAGTATTGTCTTTAAAAACTCGTAGCCAGCCGTATATAATACAATTGTGTTCCACTTCACTACACAAGCAAGTAAAGTATACTTAGTCATCATGTTGGGGTTGGTTACAAATCACGTGTAAAGACAAAGAAGTAATTATAAAACTATTAATAAACTCTATAATATTTTTAAAAAATTTATTCATTTTGAACTGAATTATTTCAACAAATATCTTATTTTAGAAACACAGATTTATTTGAAAATTTGTTGAATATATCTAAGTTACTTTGTATACAAGAAAAAAAACAAAATTTTTATCCTATTTTATACACTGAAGCTGCGAGAAGGTCTTACTCTAACCTAACAAAAACTTACTATATATAACTAAAACTGAAATAAAGTTATACTTGAGAAAAAACAAAGGAAAAGAATAATAAATCTAATAAAATCCAAATATCTACAAAACACACAAAAATGATCACATAATATTCTATCACTCTCCTTTTTTTATATAGTAACTGAGCTTCCTTTGTTCTGTAGGAGGAAAACTTTGTGAAGGTTTAGACATAAAGGTTGCATTGTGAAGGTAAAAAACTATCATAGTACTTTTATAAAATAAATCTTTATTTGCAGGTTTCATCAATAAATTATTTACCCCTTTACCTGTGAAAAATATTATATAAATTATTAATTTCTGTCAGTGTTTAGAAGTTTTGATAAAAAGTCTTGGTTCTAGGCAGTAACTGGTTTAGAACCTAATATTTTATTTACAAGGTTTTCTAAAATTGTTACAGAATTTGGGGAACAAACAACTTACTTTGAATAAAAATATAATTATCTTCTAAATATTTCCTAATTGTTCTAATTTCAATTAAAATTTATTTCGCTACACATGGTGGTGTTCTAAATTAAGTCTTTGAAATACTTTCTGAATGCTTGCTACTTTATTTTTTAAAATAATGTATGTATAAATTTCTAATAAAAATAAGTTGTTCTTCCTTTTAATAGCCACAAAGCATTGTTGCGTCCAGCTAACCGTGCACTTGCTCACTCCCATTTTCTTATGTACTCTCACTTCCGGAAACATGTTTGTAGGAAAGTATTTATACTGACCCTCCACCTCTCGTCTCGCCTATTGCTATCTCTCAAGGCCAAGTGCTCGGTCCCCACTATACCTTTGCAAAGTCTCAGCAGGACAAATGACATCTGTTTATGCCCTCTGGGACGATCTCTTCAGAGGATTAGTTACATAGTTCCTAGCTTAGGCTAATAGGTACTTGTTAACAATAATCTATATGGAGTTGGTATAGAGTAATTACCAAAATAAACAGTACAGAAACTGAATCAGCTGAAGTTGCCTTCTCGATCAGCTGTGCTGACTTTTGATTGTAGCCGCGTATTCGTGTTGACATATTTCATTTGAGGTTGGTTTTTGCTGACATGGTGCTAACTAATGCAAATAAAACTTCTATCATAAAGTATTATTTTTACTCATTTGAAGCTGGACTTGCGGATGGGCCAAGTGTGTCACACACTGCATTATGTTATCAGGAACAATTTCACAAAAAAACCTTTTTAGTAACGCTGTGACTATTAGTATTGTTGAAATATTCGAAGATCAGGTAGTGTTCTGACTCACCGGAAGGGCTTTTCAGGCTGCCCAACTACTGTCTGTACTGGAAAACCTTAGAGAATGGTGCAAGTATTGCCTCAAATTGCACGGAGGTCATATAAAAACCATTTATACCAGAGTCTAACCGATTTAGCTTCTAAAATTGTTTTAGTACTGTTTATTTTGGAGCATAAGGTATAATCATTAAACAACAATGTCTTTTAATGCTATTAAAAAGACAATTTTAAAATATTTAGCAGATACCAGATTTCTAATCAAAAGAAATAACCTGTAAAAAGTTCCTAGTTAAAATTTATTTAACATATGTTAAAAAATATCTAATGTGTTCAAGTTTAATAACAGATCACAGAGCAATTCATGTTAATATAAATACACTCTGCGAATTAGTCTGTGATCTGTCATTAAACTCAAACACATCAAAGTTGCCAGTTATGAAAATGCTGTAACAATATTATAAATCTTTGTAAAACATTGGGCTGTAAACAAAGTACTACATTAATACACGCTCCACAACAATTAGAAATTTAACCAAAATTTAGACAATATTTCTGGCAATCTGAAGAAGTCAATGATTGACGAGACAGCAAATAAAGAAGAATAAGATTTTGGAAACATTCACAAATATTTGTTCCAGGGAAAGGGAGTTTATAAAAATTATCGCATTTTTTTGGCTTAATATATATATCTACATTAAAAATAAGGCTCTTTATACATTTTTAAATAAATACTTTTTCAGAGTAGGACTTACTTTGTTTAAGGACGGCCACTTTGAGAGAAGTGTCCATTAGCATGAGTGATGTTGGTTTTTAAATCAATAATGTCAGAGTATGAGAAATGTACATATTTGTTTAAAAATGTAAAATTTATAATTAGTAACTCAAGTTTAAGATAGAAAGAAATAATGTAAAATAGTTAGAGCTTGATATACAAAGTTTGCTAGTATAACTAACCAAAAAATACATTACTTACAGATATATTTTTCTGTTGCTTACAGAAAACAAAACTAAATTTAATCGTAATTTTTTAGTGTTATAGGACATTTTACTGCCACTAAAAAGAATATATGAAAAATTTCCTACTTTTGGCGTAGCATAGAAAAAATTTTAAATTCCCTTACACAGAAATTACTTGAAAAATAATGATGCATTTTCAAAGCATTTAAAAACGTTTGTGACATGTTTATTACTTTACTTGGATTCAAGAATGGGTGATTAACATTATTGAACTTTTAAACATTTTAAGAGCCATGAGAAACTAAAGAATTATCACAGATAACCGGAAACTAAAACAAGTAATAACAATTATTTAAAACTCACAAGCACAAGTAATAATTAAATAATAACAATCACAAACTCAATAATTTATTCCTCAAATATGTTTTAATGTTAATCAAAGCCATCACCATTAATGAGACTACGAAATACACATACATATAATTCAAACGACGACAATCCATTATTCTTCCTATCTTAAAATATCGTTGTAAGTAATGAGTTAGGTTCAATTGAAATAAGCATGGTAAATTGTATTGAGAAAACTCACTGATGATGGTGAGTTGAAAGTAATTTGAGGAATAAAATAATTATGAGTTGGTGTTATTTATTATTTAATTGTTATTAAGTAAATGTTATTTGATTCTACTGAGTAAAATGTAAAAATAATTGCCCTTTTTAACGAATTAAACTAATATGATGAATAAAAACTAAATTATTAATTAACAATGAGTATTGGTTTTAATGAGTTCTACCATTATTACATACGGTATATTACAAATACTTTATATTATTATGTACTTAATTAGTTTAACAAAAATTTTTAAAACTTATTTTAAAATTAAAAACTTTTGTTGTTAAAAATAATATAATGTTTCTAACCCAATTAAAATCATATTACATTTATATATATGTATGTATATGTGTCTGTGTGTTAGATTATCATCAGTGGCAAAAAAAAGAAATCTGTTCTTTGTATAATTTACTCATATCATAGTTAGCTTTCATGATTAGGCACAGTTGAAGAAATAATTTATATATTAATGTCATACAAAAATAAACTACTTTAGAACAATTAATTTAAAATCTGAAAAGAGGTCCCAGCCTAAACAAGTAATGGTTAAGGATGAGATATTCTGAAACAATTACTAAAATAAATTATATACCTGTACCTGTTTCATAAACTAAATATTTTTAAAATTATAATATATTCATCTTCACTTGTGTCAGGAATACTTGTATATATTGAAGTACATTTTTCTATCGTCCTAACATTTTCCAATTTTGACGCGTTTTGAAATGACTTCATTTTTAAAACTAACCATATTACTCTCTATACAAGTTTATTTGCTACTATCTTGGTTTTAAAAATGGAGTCATTCTGAAACGTGTCAAAAAAGGAAAATATTGTAATGTTAGGAAAGGCAGAAAAATGTACTCGAATATATACAAATATTTTTAAGTTATGGATTTAAAAATAAAAGTGATAGTTTTTTCAGAATATTTGAAAACAAACTGTATTGCTGAGGGAAAATATAAGTTTAAACTAGATTCGGTAATTTATTCTTGCTATAAACAACACAGCAAATATTTATATACCTAAAAATAATATTTAGGTTAGTTCTAGTAGAGCTTAAAGCTTATTTAGGAATTTTTTGACTAGATAGGAGACTGACAGACTTACCTAGTTGCAATAGTCCTAAACTGCAATCTCTTGGAAATAAATAAGAGAAGTGAGTCACTTCAGTCTTTTCTTTTTCTCTTTTTTGATTGACAAAGACCATTTTTGATCGAAATATTTCAATAGTGTGATAAGTTTTTATATGTGTCTATTTACTTATTTCCAAGTAATTGCAGTTTTGGACTATTGCCATTAGGTAAGTCTGTCAGTCTCCTACCTAGTTCAAACATTCCTAAAAATAATCTTTTTAATATAAATGTTGAAGTTATAAACAATTAGAAAAGTAATTTATACACTATACACACATTTTTTAACAGAACTTAGTCTTAAATACAAATTTTTTTAAAAAATCAATATTTTTATTGCTTTACGTCAAAAAATTGAAAATTGCAAGTAAAGTAAACAATACTACATACTAATGTTATGAACTTACTCTAAAATTTACTGCTATTTCAGTGAAAAGAATGTCTAATTGCAAACCCAAATTTCCATAATCAACACACACAAAAATTATTCTTATGTTGGTATTTTACACATTAATATATTCAAGAATGCAGGCTTGGAACATTTGCTAAAATTTGAAGCAAATCTTGTTTAAAGGAATTGTATCCTTGAGAAAGGATAAATACAGAGAAACAGATAAGTTTAGTAAACATTTTGAAAAAGTAACTTTAAAATTAGTTGAATTTGTGTTCATTTAATTCACTACTTTGTGTTATTTAATTAACCGCAAAACTGAAGTTCATGTTTTGACTTTTACAGTGAAAGCTAAATAATTCAGTCTTTCTACAGTACAGGAATTTTTAAATCAATGAGGGAAAACTGGTGAATAATCATTATACAAGTCACAGAATCATGGAAAAAAATAAACTGAGAGGAGCAATTGGGGAGATAGATTATTGAAAGGTTTTTATAACAGACATAAGATTATTAGAAACAAGATGACGAAAAACAAAATTTCCTCTTCCAAATTTTTCCTAACAATAAAATTTACCTTTTAAATATTTTTCATACTTTACTTTTAATATAAATCTAATAACTACTAACTGTGGGATCTTTGCTTGCATGTTACAATATATCCCAAAAATTTTAACTTCCTCTTGATTCAGCCCTTATGAGTTAACAAATCATTTATACTCGTATTAATATCACTTTTATTGACACTGAAATTCTTAATATACTTATCTTCACTTATGTTAGGATTATGTACATATATTCGAGTACATTTTTCTGCCTTACCTAACATTACAATACTTTCATTTGTTGATGTGTTTCGGAATGACTCCATTTTCAAAATTTAAATGGTACTCCTAAGTATTTAAAAGAAGTGTACTATTTGAGTTTTTAAATTAAAGTCATTGCAAAACGTGTCAAGAAAGGAAAAGATTGTAATGTTAGGTGAGGCAGAAAAATGCACTCGAATATATGTACATATTCCTAACATAAGTGAAGATAAGTATATAAGGAGAAATATGTACAAGAAAATATTCAAAGTAGGTATGGAGCGATTCCGATTCTAGGAATCGTCAATTCTAATGGTATCGAGGAATCGTCGATACTCGATTCTTTATTGACTAAAGTACTGATTCCGATTCTTGTTTTTTTAACTGTTAAAATGCGTTTGTGGTGTAATTTATAGGAAATATAATTAATTATCAGCTATCTCTTATTCATCAATTAGTTAGTTCGAATTAATTAAACAATTAAAGCAAATGTCTATTTCAGATCACAAAAATATTATTATTTATGACTCAACAACAAAGACGATCGGAACCATCTTAGGTTCTTTTATTTGTCCCCGTTCTTCTTGCTCTGCTGTCTTACCCTCACTCGGGAGGGCTCCCGTCTCTGGCCGCAACCGCTTCATAGGTCTCAAAACAAAACACAAAGAAAAAGTAGTTCCAATTTCTCCAGTTATAGAAACTGAACTGAAGTGGCTATTATTAAAGTCATATTGTAATTGAGAACTGAAGCTCATATTTGTAATTGTAAATAAACCATTAGTTTTATCCAATATGTTTCTCACCCTTTCAGAAATTCCTATTCATAAATCAAGGTCGAACGTTTTGTGTAGCCTGTTACATTAAAACAGAACTTTTAAAAGGTTTCATCATATAACCAAGATGTTAACTAAATTCATTATTAGAGAATATCATGTAGGCTTATATAACTTGAAAGAATCAAGGATCGACTTAAGCATCGAGAATCAAAACTGGAATCAGGATCAGAATTAAAAATTTTAGGTATTGGCCCATGCCTAATTCGAAGACATTATTTGTAATATTGTTTGAAACATTGATATTTATTGGTGCAACAAGAAGCACAAAATTAAACCATTTCTAGTAGAAACAATCAACTTTAACCCATATTGTGATTGTAACATATAACAAATGTTCAAAGCCTTCATTCTTTGGGAGACAATCTGAAAGCCAATTATGCTGACCTCTTCTTTAGGGTTTAATCTGCACCAGTATATTAAAAGACTGACAGCCACAAAAAGTGAACATATGCTTTCAAAACATTTTATACTCCGACAAATGAAATCTACAGTTCTTGTGAAATAACAGTACTTTAAAACAAATTGTAAAAATATAATGTCATTAGACTAACGCCAAATAAATCAGATCATCCTTATCTACTTGCTAATGTAAATGCATGACTACAGGAAATTACAAATAGTATACAAACTAATATTTAATACATGTTTAGCACCAATCCTGATCAAATATTTGTACATTACCAGTTTCTAAGTGGAACAGCCTTAGTTTTATTTAGCCTGCATTTCCTTCTATTTATATATTTATTATATTGAAATTTTTTTAAAATATTACAAAAATGTATTATCAAATACAGGAGAGTTTTTTGTTGTATTCACCAACAAAATTTGTAGGATTATTGTCACCACTGCTACTAACTTAATATTCTCTAAAAAGATGCTTTAGAAGCACCTTAAAAGACATTAAGCAAATTTACTATACTGATCTTTACCTATTGCTTAAAGTCTAACAGTCAAACTAGTTTTAGAAATGTATGCTTATACCTCTCAGTATTATTTTGTTTATTGCATGAAGAAAGAGGACGAAAACAATTATATAAGAACAGGGTCCTCCAGAATTGTATTTATATTGGAGTATCTAACAGTCAAACTAGTTTTAGAAATGTATGCTTATACCTCTCAGTATTATTTTGTTTATTGCATGAAGAAAGAGGACGAAAACAATTATATAAGAACAGGATCCTCCAGAATTGCATTTATATTGGAGTATCTAACAGTCAAACTAGTTTTAGAAATGTATGCTTATACCTCTCAGTATTATTTTGTTTATTGCATGAAGAAAGAGGACGAAAACAATTATATAAGAACAGGGTCCTCCAGAATTGTATTTATATTGGAGTATCTAACAGTGAAACTAGTTTTAGAAATGTATGCTTATACCTCTCAGTATTATTTTGTTTATTGCATGAAGAAAGAGGACGAAAACAATTATATAAGAACAGGGTCCTCCAGAATTGTATTTATATTGGAGTATCTAACAGTGAAACTAGTTTTAGAAATGTATGCTTATACCTCTCAGTATTATTTTGTTTATTGCATGAAGAAAGAGGACGAAAACAATTATATAAGAACAGGGTCCTCCAGAATTGTATTTATATTGGAGTATCTAACAGTGAAACTAGTTTTAGAAATGTATGCTTATACCTCTCAGTATTATTTTGTTTATTGCATGAAGAAAGAGGACGAAAACAATTATATAAGAACAGGGTCCTCCAGAATTGTATTTATATTGGAGTATCTAACAGTGAAACTAGTTTTAGAAATGTATGCTTATACCTCTCAGTATTATTTTGTTTATTGCATGAAGAAAGAGGACGAAAACAATTATATAAGAACAGGGTCCTCCAGAATTGTATTTATATTGGAGTATCTAACAGTCAAACTAGTTTTAGAAATGTATGCTTATACCTCTCAGTATTATTTTGTTTATTGCATGAAGAAAGAGGACGAAAACAATTATATAAGAACAGGGTCCTCCAGAATTGTATTTATATTGGAGTATCTAACAGTCAAACTAGTTTTAGAAATGTATGCTTATACCTCTCAGTATTATTTTGTTTATTGCATGAAGAAAGAGGACGAAAACAATTATATAAGAACAGGATCCTCCAGAATTGCATTTATATTGGAGTATCTAACAGTCAAACTAGTTTTAGAAATGTATGCTTATACCTCTCAGTATTATTTTGTTTATTGCATGAAGAAAGAGGACGAAAACAATTATATAAGAACAGGGTCCTCCAGAATTGTATTTATATTGGAGTATCTAACAGTGAAACTAGTTTTAGAAATGTATGCTTATACCTCTCAGTATTATTTTGTTTATTGCATGAAGAAAGAGGACGAAAACAATTATATAAGAACAGGGTCCTCCAGAATTGTATTTATATTGGAGTATCTAACAGTCAAACTAGTTTTAGAAATGTATGCTTATACCTCTCAGTATTATTTTGTTTATTGCATGAAGAAAGAGGACGAAAACAATTATATAAGAACAGGATCCTCCAGAATTGCATTTATATTGGAGTATCTAACAGTCAAACTAGTTTTAGAAATGTATGCTTATACCTCTCAGTATTATTTTGTTTATTGCATGAAGAAAGAGGACGAAAACAATTATATAAGAACAGGGTCCTCCAGAATTGTATTTATATTGGAGTATCTAACAGTCAAACTAGTTTTAGAAATGTATGCTTATACCTCTCAGTATTATTTTGTTTATTGCATGAAGAAAGAGGACGAAAACAATTATATAAGAACAGGGTCCTCCAGAATTGTATTTATATTGGAGTATCTAACAGTCAAACTAGTTTTAGAAATGTATGCTTATACCTCTCAGTATTATTTTGTTTATTGCATGAAGAAAGAGGACGAAAACAATTATATAAGAACAGGGTCCTCCAGAATTGTATTTATATTGGAGTATCTAACAGTCAAACTAGTTTTAGAAATGTATGCTTATACCTCTCAGTATTATTTTGTTTATTGCATGAAGAAAGAGGACGAAAACAATTATATAAGAACAGGATCCTCCAGAATTGTATTTATATTGGAGTATCTAACAGTCAAACTAGTTTTAGAAATGTATGCTTATACCTCTCAGTATTATTTTGTTTATTGCATGAAGAAAGAGGACGAAAACAATTATATAAGAACAGGGTCCTCCAGAATTGTATTTATATTGGAGTATCTAACAGTCAAACTAGTTTTAGAAATGTATGCTTATACCTCTCAGTATTATTTTGTTTATTGCATGAAGAAAGAGGACGAAAACAATTATATAAGAACAGGGTCCTCCAGAATTGTATTTATATTGGAGTATCTAACAGTCAAACTAGTTTTAGAAATGTATGCTTATACCTCTCAGTATTATTTTGTTTATTGCATGAAGAAAGAGAACGAAAAGAATTATATAAGAACAGGGTCCTCCAGAATTGTATTTATATTGGAGTATTGAAAGATATAGTTATTTTTATAACATGATTAAGAAACTTTGACAGCTTAACATATTTGCGTTCTTCGGATTATTGAATTTAAAAAATTATCACAAGTTTGACACGCATATGAGGGTAAAAAATGGCTGGCCAAAAGAAAACAACCTTGAATTATCCTTACAATAGATTATAAACTATGCCCACAGTTATATATAAGAGGCATAATATTGTTTGAAACTAGTTGCTAAAAATATTTATATAAATTATGAACGTAATATGAGGCATATTTGGAAAGTAAATGGACTGAGGTTTTCTCAGCCGGAGGGATTTTATTTTTGACATGTTGGCTACACTTCCCTGTAGCCTAACTTCTCCCCGCAGGAACAAAGCGTTCTGTTTGGGATCATTACATTGAGAACTGTTGATGCAACGAATTTTACAATAAGGTCAATACAATCTCCCGCCAAGTAAAATAATCATGTTTGGAAAAAAAACCTCGTTACATATGGGAAAAATCAAGCTACATGGAAGTGTAGCCAACATACCGAAAATAAAACCCCTCCTATCGTGAGAACACTAACTTTCCGGATACGGCTTGTAAGATAGTTAATTCAGCTCAATTCAACTTAATTTAGTTTATTCTAATTTAGGAGGTGAGGGAAATGAAATATCATATAAAAGTGAAACATTGTACAAATGAACAGGGCAGTAGCCTTGCTGTTAAAATACTCGCCTTAATTAAAAGTTGTATACTTCCTAATACTATTAAGAATTCATCTTAATATTGAAGATATTAACAAGAGGTGCAAAATATAAATTTCTAAATATACTGTACCCGTTCATATTACTTGTGTTGAACTTAAGTAGTTATTGTAGCCATTAAATGGCTAATCAACTAATGAATTTATTTTGTTTCGTTTTATTCTTAAATAATTAATCACGTTTACTAAAAAAATTCAAGATCTTAAATAATGAGTGCTTGTATAATTCAAGATCATTTCAGTTTAATTTTATTTTAATTAATAACCATATTGTAAAACACATTTAAAAAAAAACAAACATTGGAAAACAAAAGTACAATTAAAAATGAACGGGCAGTTACTTTCAGTTCACTGTTAACAGTACCCTGTCTTGTTTTTATTATCCAAACGAGAACAATTCTCCACAATTCTCCATTTGAGTTATAAATAGTTTATAAAAAAGTGTTGAATAATATTAGTAACGCACGATCTGCATTCCTGCATTCACCAAACTCCGTATAGTAATAGACGAGAACCTATCTAATTTCAGAAGTTGTTGTTTTGTTTCTGTTGGACAATGATTCGTAACACAGCATAGAGAATTTGCCCATGTGCTATCTCTCATGTTACTAATATCTCCGGAGTAAATATCCATGAGCTACCTTTCGCACTTTGAATTTTGTGATTTGTAATTTTAGTTTTTATACATAAATAGTGATATAATTGTAAGTATTGGTTTAACTTGTGTAGATATTAAAAATATTTGAATGTATATATATTTTAACACGGATCTAAAAGAAGAAGAAAGAATAGGCTACTATTTAGTGTGGAATGAAAGGAGTTTAATATTTATAGGCTAACCGGTGCATTTGCGAGACGGCTTATTTTTTATAACAGTTGTGTAGAAGAAAATATAAATGTCGATGTTGATGATGACAATAGTTTTGGTATATTACAAGAAATTAGAAGTCATGAAAGTGAGGATTGGGAGATAGTCGAATGCCAAGAAGATAATGATCAACACCTGGAACATGTGTTTTTACTGAAAAACTTTGATGACATTCATAAATCCTTTTGGCAGAGAGAATAAACAGTGCAATCGTTACATGAAAGAAAGGCTTATACAAGCAAAGACAAAAATACACTTTCAGACTGCCATCTCAAGCAGGGTTTAGAGACAATTTTTTATACTTAATTGAGTAAAGAAAATCATTTTATGGTATGTTAAATTTAGAACTATATAATCTACTCAATTTGCTACGATGTCTATTTTTTGTGGATTTGGAGGAAATCTCCTTGTGCCACCTCTTGCATTTTAAAATCCGTATCACCTCAGGAGGGGGGGGGGGGGTAAATGTATTTTAAGAAAAACACTGAAAGTGAAAAAATTGTGCATGGAGATTACATAAAACAAAGCAGGGCTGCCAACTATGAACAAATAACTTTCAATACATTTTAATAGACCTTTATTTTCTAGATAACCCTGACAAAATACCATGAGTACATTTTACTGATATTGGCACATATTGCTCAATGTTTTAAAAAGTAATAAAACACCAAGTCTATATTATAAGCCATAATTACTGCTTCATTTAATGTAGCACAGTAAGTTACTCTAAGGCACAAATTTAATATTATTTAATAAATTTATCAAATTCTTATTATCAGATCATAGATTTCTCAATTATTTAATAGATAGCATCCTCGCCATAATACACAGGGCAGAAGGTGATATTAAACTAATCAAACAAGAGTTTGAATGTATAAAATATCACAAATTTACAATAAACTACAAAATACTATATAAAATTATCTACAATATTTTTATTGTCATTGACTCACATTTTTAAATATTTTATGAAAGAAATTACAGACATGGTTTGCAAAGTTATAAATCCACCTTTATATAAGAATAGATTCCTTGACGGCTCCATTTATTTGATTGTAATAAAAGAACGTTGATAGTGATTTTTAAAATTTTTCTTTCTCCTTTTTGTAGTCTTTTATTACAAAGAAATTTAGCCACGAAGAGCCGATCACAGCTGGACGGACCGATGAAATCAATATGAAACATATGATATTTACAAATACATATAAAAATAACGGATGAACGAATGAAGTTTGCGAAGGTTATTATATTCAAGGGAATTGACCTGCACAAAAGCCGGTCATGGATTCAGTCCTCCACTTCCTAAAAAATACAACAAAGATTATTTTTATTTTTAGAAAAATATTTCAAGGTGAAATTTGTTAGTATAGAATATACTTGATTTATAATTTGAAATGAGGTTGTGTAAATAGTTTGGAAATTAGATAAACTGACTAAATTTTTCTTAGTCTGTATTTTAGATAAAAGCAGCCATACACAACTTTAACAATGGAAGATCTACACAAACATGTGTAATTGTGTTTTTCACGTTTCTTGGGGCCAACAAGATACTCAAGACAACTTCCATATTACTTGGAGACATTTATTAATTAGGATTTCCTAAAACCATAATATACTATAAAGTAGGGTAAAATGTTTCTATTACAGCCTTTTTTAATTTTACATTAAAAAACCGGGACCAAATATTTGTGCTGGTTTAATCCTTAAAATTTTATAAATAATATAACTCTAGTCAATAGAAATAATTATCGAAATCTTGTTGCTGTTCATGACTAGCTGGTTGTAAATTACAAATTACACTTTTGCTATTACTTGCGACCAGACATTTGTTAACTAAAAGTTGTTAATTGTTAATTTACACTTGGAGGAAATGTTTTTGTCTTACGACTTCTTCAGCCTCGTATTTTTGCCGCTAGGAATGCTGCTGTTGTGCTTCCTCGGTACCATTTTTTTGAAAGTTAGAAGTGATGTGATCGAAAAGTATGTGTGATCTGTGCCGTGTTTGTTTATTTAAGATGTCAATTTTATGTGTGTTGCTATGTCTATATATTTCATACTGTTCTAGTGTGTTTAATTTATGGCCTTTGTTGCATGTGTGGAGGATGCTCATGTTAGTTTCCATACTTTTGCATGAGTGTTTAGTGTCCATGGAGTGATTTGCGAAGGTGGACTCAATAGTAGTGTGCAGTGCCCTTTTGTGTTCTTTACATCTTTCGGCAAAAGATCTGCCTGTTTGTCCAATATAGAACTTATTGCAGTTGTTGCATTCTAGTTTTTATACTCCTGGGTTATTGTATGTGTTGGTATTGTTATTAATGCTGTGTCTGATAGCGGTTTGGCTTTTATTTGTTGTTCTGTAACCTACATTGTATCCTGCTTTTTTGAATTGGTGTGCTATCTTATTTGTGAGTTTGTTTATGTATGTGAGGGTGATGAATTTGTTTGTGTTCGTGTTTTGTTGTTACTGTTCTTGTTGAGTATTTTTCTGTGTAGTTTGTCTATTAAATAATTGTCATAAATAAATATATTGAGCTAAATATTTAAAAACACGCAGCATTCAAACATTTACTACACAGACTAAATAAAACACCTATGTCCACAACTAACTACACAGAGAAACTAAACACAATCAAATATTTAGCTCACAAAAATGGATATGACAATTATTTAATTGACAAACTACACAGAAAAATACTCAACAAGAACAGTAACAACAAAAACACGAACACAAATTCGTCACCCTCACATACATAAACATACTCACAAACTAAAATGCAACAACTGCAATAAGTTCTATATTGGACAAACAGGCAGATCTTTTGCCGAAAGATATAAAGAACACAAAAGGGCACTGCACACTACTATTAAATCCATCTTCGCAAATCACCTCATGGACACTAAACACTCATGCAAAAGTATGGAAAATAACATGAGCATCCTCCACACATGCAACAAAGGCCATAAATTAAACACACTAGAACAATTTGAAATATGTAGACATAGCAACACACATAAAAATGACATCTTAAATGAACAAACACGGCACAGATCACACATACTCTTCGATCACATCACGTCTAACTTCCAAAAAAATTGGTACCAAGGAAGCACAACAACAGCATTCCTGTATTTTGCAGCGGCAAAAATACGAGACTGAAGAAGTCGTAAGACGAAAACGTTTCCTCCAAGTGTAAATTGACAATTAACAACTTTTAGTTAACAAATGTCTGGTCCCAAGTAATAACAAAAGTGTAAGTTGAGAAATAATTAATTACAGACTGAAAACTTTAATTATCAGGATGTTTTATTTTATCTAACTATAAACTATAAAACGATATAGTATACGATATATGTATTACTTACTTATATAATTACTAACTTAATTATATAGTTAATTATTAACTGTAAATAATTTTTTCCACCACTAATGGACAAGTGACCGAAAGGTGTCTCATCACATAAGCTAAAATTATTGCACTTAGTGGTGGAAGAAATTGTTTACAATTAGTAATTAACTTCATTAATTAGTATGTGTTATCAACAAAAATATACCAACAATGTCAAAATAAATATGACACTATAAAAAACTGTTTTAGTAGGAGACTATTGAAATTTTAAAATGTTCTGTAGTTTACACAAAACAAGGAACAACAAAAATATTCAAGATAGAGTAACATATGTGCAAGCTAAAAAGGTAACCATTATAGTTACTTACATGCAGGTCAATTAATGCGTCATAACCTCCTCAACGAAGCAACACTTAGTGAAGCATGTTTATTCCTTCGTGTAGGCTGAACCGACATCGGTGCAACGTACTGAGGAGGAGGAGGTGATCCTTTAGTGTTTGTCGTTGAACCCAATTCCTGAACAAGAGAAACTCGACAATATATAATGAAGGTTTAAGACCCAGAACTTGTTAGCTTATTAGAAAAATGCAAAAACTCCAAAAAGCAATTCTATTCACTAGATTCCTTTTAACCCTCGGCAAAATGATGCTGCTCCATTTAAAAATGGCTATTTCTGACAAATGAGTGGTTCACATGCATTCATCTTCCCAGTGTTTTTGTACCTACAGCAGCCGATGTAAGTTGTGCAGTTTCACCACTAAAGTTGTCATACGTTCTAGTGTAACAGATCTCATGCCGTCATTTTGACGATATATAAGTTATTGTGTGACTTTTTTTATGTTTGTATTCTTACATTTTTTAAAACTATTTACTTATACGCGTATAGGCCTAGGTTTTGTTACTTTTTGTGGTAGTTTGTATTGCTGAGTACACTGAGGCCGCATTTATAATTGATACAGAAAATGGCTGATGAGTATTGAAATGTATTCTATAGATGGCGATTCAAAAGACAAATGTTCAGATAACCAACACCGCTGTATTTATACAATATACTATATTAAGAGCACAGTGGTACACAGTAAAAATCTTAGGTAACTTGTAATATTAGTTATTTTGTGGCATTGGGGTTTTGGCCAATATTTCTATTCTACTTACTGTATTTGCCATAAATATAACATTAAAAAACCATTTGGCTTAATTTTTTAAAAAATTAATTTACATAATGAAAATTTTAAAAAAACACACATATTTCCATAAAACTTTTATGAAAGAAAACCCATAAACACATTTTTTAGAAAATTTAATTTTTTTGTTAACAGGGTTTTTTATTAAATTTATAGCACAGTCTCATTTGATATTTTGATTTTGAAAACCAAATTCATTCTTCCAAGTGAATTTAATTTAATTTAATAATATTATAGTATTAATATTTCTTGTTTACTTCTCCATTACTATTTAGTCTATATTTAAAATGTTATTTGTGTTTACTGCAGTTTGTGATTATGTAAAAAAAAACATTCATTTCATATGAATACTTGACAAAAATTTTACTTGGTATAACTTTATACATATCATAACAGAATCAAATATATAAAATACAGTAGAGTCTCGATAATTCAAGGTAAATGGGACCGAGAACCCCTCGGATTACTAAAATCTCAAATTACAAGAAAATACGTTCCTGTGCATTAAAAAATAGTTTCATTGAACCCTAATACTATAGTTAAAAATGCAATACATAAATATATTTAACTTTGTATGAACATTTCTTGGAAGCCTGACTCATTTCCTATGCATATCGTATGGCTGTAAAAATTTATTGGAAGACCAATAAATCATTTTCTCATCATTTCTTTTAAATAGATAATGTAGACTCAAATAGAAATAGGCTCGAATTTAACACAAGCTCGAAATATCGAGACTACTGTATAAGAAAAAAAATTGTTAACAAAAACAATACAAAACATTAATTATATATGTTCACAGTTTTAGCTGGGGAAACCAAAAGATGTTTTAAAGGAAACACCACAATTTATACAGTTACCTCCTATTTTCCAATAGGTTTTATTTTTAGTTTATAAATACTAATTATATATAATAAAATACCTACATTTAGATTGTTGCAACTAGCTAGTCGCATCTGCGCAAGCTGCGAGGAAGGCGTGAGACTACTAGTGCTACCAAAAGGACTCATCATTGTTGACATGGCTCGTTTTAATTTATTTGGCGTTTTGTTAAAACTGAATGCTCTGCCAACTTTCATTCTTGTTCTAGCCGCTATCCTGTTGGTAACCAAAAATCTATAACAAAATATAGAAATTGACAAAACATTTATCACAGTAGGTTTTACAACTGGAAGTGCCTAATATTTAACAAGGATGAATGAGAAAATACAACGTGGGTATTAGATGAGAACTCATGGAATGTGTTTGGATATATAATAACGGTAAACTTAGAAAGGAAGGTCAATATTTGCCTTAACACAGGTGACTGACTTAGATAAGATAATGGAGCCTGAAGACAATTAATACAAATAGAGTAACATAACCTAAGCATTAAAACAGCTGTTTTATGAAATCATATGTTATCACTTATTTTAAGCCAAATGGGACAAAAAAACTATATTGCATACCTTACTCCTTTTGTGATAAGTATTTCTCCAGTAAAATTAAAAAACTAAGTTTAATTAATGTATTCATATTTGAAATAACTGTATTAACATCAAGTGTCATCCACTACACGTTTAGATACATGTATTTGAACTTGAAGGGATGAATAAAAAGTATTTGATTAACAATTAAAAATTTGAACAAGATATATATATATATATATATATATATATATATATATATATATATATATATATATAGATTTTTTGGACTAGGAGACTGACAGACTTACCTTGGTAAGAGTCCACTCTGTAGTCTTGAAATAGAAACACATAAAAGCACTTAAACAATGATATATTTCAACCACACAGTGGTCTTTGTCCCTTGGTAAGAGTCCACTTTGTAGTCTTGAAATAGAAACACATAAAAGCACTTAAACAATGATATATTTCAACCACACAGTGGTCTTTGTCCCTTGGTAAGAGTCCACTCTGTAGTCTTGAAATAGAAACACATAAAAGCACTTAAACAATGATATATTTCAACCACACAGTGGTCTTTGTCAATTGAAGAGAAAACACAAAAAGAAATATGAGAGAATGAAATAAAATAATTGTAATCACAGATTGTGTAGAGTAGAAATCAGATGTCACAGATGCACAGATTAAAGATATATATATTGTTTCCATGAACATATGAGTGATTATAGTTTATATAAGTCTGTCAGGGGAAAAGAGATAAGGCAATTTGGAAAAAAAAAAATGAATGGATTTATCTGATGTTGAGGTTAGGGGATTCTCTGGTTTTGGTATACCACTGGTATGATAGTTCCCATCTTCTCAGTTCTGAGGGATTGCAATCAGGGGGGAGTGATTTAATTATTTTTGTGGTATAGCAGTCATCAAAAGTTGTGATGTTGTGACTCGCAGCATGTTGAGCTGTTGGTCAACAACAAAAATGGTCTTCAAAATACAGGGTCATCATAATTGTACATCGAAAAATGTCATATACCAGCTACAATGTAAACTTTGCTCAACTGCCAAATTAATTACCTCCAATTTTCCATATCTAATACAACAAATGGAAGATACTCTCAATAAAGCATACATACTGCAAGACAATCTTGCAAAGAATAAAATACATAAACTTTCAAAACTCTGCATTCAAGAAATAAATCTTTTTGGCCAAATCAAAAAATATGATAATCCAGTTTTACCTGCCGACAAACCACCTCTTGTTTGTGACAAACCTAGCCTAAGTTCTCTCTTCAAGATACCAGTATCCTGTGGACAACTCCCTAAACTGCCAACCCAATCATTATTGCTAAATAACAAAAATAATAATAATAACAGTCCCGATATAAGAAATAACCCTTCACCAAAAACAGTTGCCGTGCACAATATTTTCAACCACACACTCTCGGAACATGAACTACAAGTAATTTCTAAGGGCCTGTCATTCACACCAACTAAGGAAATAGACCAATTCAAGTTAGGAAAAGATGTTTTCAGCTTTGCCAGAAAACTTAGGATAAAAAATTATATAGCTCAGACACCAACTTTCAAAACGGATATAAACATAGACGTATGTCTTGCAAAATTCAAACCACCCTCCAACTGGGATCCACCACCACTACCACCTGATCACCCCATTGAACTTTACATCAACTTTATCATGCAAAGCATCACCGATATAAATTTCACTAAAAATCTGAAGACTAAACCTAACCTTACCAAATTAGAAAAAGCGGCAATATTTTTGTTGAAAAACAATAAAGGTATTATGATTCTTCCAGCAGATAAAGGTTCAACCACTGTCATGAACAAAGAAGACTACATCAAAGAAGCAAATAAGCAACTGTCAGACATCACAACATACAAAATACTTACAGATAACCCTACTACAGAATTCAACAATTTACTCTCGGACCTACTCAAATATACAGCTCCTGAACAAAATATTTCGGAAACATCTTTAAAATTATTATATAATGAAAACCCCTCTACTCCTCAATTCTATATATTACCAAAGATCCACAAAAACATAATCCCTCCACCTGGTAGACCAATAATTGCTGGCTGCAATTCAATAACGGAAAGAATTTCAGCTTTCCTCGACTCACACCTTCAACCCTTAGTAAAGAACCTTCCATCCCATACCCAGGACACCAATCACTTCATATAGATCGACTGTCACAAATATCTGTACCTCTACCCCCGGTAACTATTTTGGTCACCATAGATGTCACCTCTCTCTATACCAACATCCCTCATGCACATGGCCTATCTGCAATAGAGAATTTTCTAAACAAACGCCCAGGCAAGCCTTCTCCCACTACACCTTTTCTTGTGAACCTGACCAGGTTCATCCTCGAGAAGAACAACTTTCAGTTTGAGGGAAGGAACTACCTTCAAATAAAGGGAACAGCAATGGGTACCAGAATGGCACCATCGTACGCAAATCTGTACATGGGATTGTTGGAAGAAAGTTTTCTAAAGACACAAACACACCAACCATTATGTTGGTATAGATATATAGATGACATCTTCCTAATTTGGACACAGGGTGCTTCAACACTTGAGACATTTTTAGACAGCCTGACACAATTCTCCACACTTCAATTTACCTGGGAGAAATCTACATCAGCCATCACCTTTTTGGATGTAGAGGTAACACTCCAGAATGGAAGTATCAACACAGGAATTCACATCAAACCTACAAACCACCTACAATATCTCCATTTCGACAGCAACCACCCAATAAACATAAAACGATCCATTCCATACAGTCAAGCAATCAGGGGTAAGAGAATCTGTTCGAATGATAGGGAATTGGAAGATTTTAATAGAAAGATATCAACAGCCTTCCAGAGAAGAGGATACCCAAAAAAACTCATTGAAAACCAAATTCATTCAGCACAATCCTCGGTTCACCATAAACCACAAACAGAACAAAATAAACTGTCTTTAATAACAGACTACCATCCTGGTCTACATAAACTCAACAAGATATTGAGAGATGGCTTCAAAATTCTTCAAGCTTCCGTCCACATCAAAAATCTTTTCACCGATCCACCGCAAATTTGGTACAAGCAACCTCCCAACTTGAAAAACATCCTAGTACATCCTAAACTACCAGACCCTGATGCAGAGAAACCACACAAACTTCCTCATGGCTCCTTCCCATGTAATAGACCTAGATGCAAGACGTGTCCAATACACCCCTCAGCAAATAGTTTCAACAGCCAAACAACAAAAATGGTCTTCAAAATACAGGGTCATCATAATTGTACATCGAAAAATGTCATATACCAGCTACAATGTAAACTTTGCTCAGCACAGTACATAGGCCTAACCACGGATGGTCTGAATATCAGAATGAATGGCCACAGACATGATGTTAAAATTATGAATATGGATAAACCAACAGCTCAACATGCTGCGAGTCACAACATCACAACTTTTGATGACTGCTATACCACAAAAATAATTAAATCACTCCCCCCTGATTGCAATCCCTCAGAACTGAGAAGGTGGGAACTATCATACCAGTGGTATACCAAGTCCAGAGAATCCCCTAACCTCAACATCAGATAAATCCATTCATTTTATTATTTTTTTTTTTCCAAATAGCCTTATCTCTTTTCCCCTGACAGACTTATATAAACTATAATCACTCATATGTTCCTGGAAACTATATATATATATCTTTAACTGTGCATCTGTGACATCTGATTTCTACTCTACACAATCTGTGATTACAATTATTTTATTTCATTCTCTCATATTTCTTTTTTTGTTTTCTCTTCGATTGATAAAGACCACTGTGTGGTTGAAATAAATCATTGTTTAAGTGCTTTTATGTGTTTCTATTTCAAGACTACAGAGTGGACTCTTACCAAGGTAAGTCTGTCAGTCTCCTAGTCCAAAAAATCTAAATAATCTTTACCAACCAAAACTAACCTAAATATATATATATATATAAAGGACTTCCTATATCATTGTTTAAGTGCTTTTATGTGTTTCTATTTCAAGACTACAGTGTGGACTCTTACCAAGGTAAGTCTGTCAGTCTCCTAGTCCAAAAAATCTATATATATATATATATATATATATATATATATATATATATATATATATAAAAGAGTGTGAACTAATAGAACAAATAAAAAAATAGCTATCAATAAGTGCAAAATTAAAAAACTAACAAAAATCGTTTACATCTACCAATGGTAAAGTAGATTAACCTTAAGTTGTCACATTGCCCAGTGTAATGTTCGTGTGTAAATGTGGCAAAATTTTTACTTTATGAGAGCTCATCTAATTGGCCTGTGGCACCCAAAGGGCAATTAATAGGGCAAAAGCACCTGATATAGAATTAATATACATCTCCTTGAACTTCAAGGTCTCAAAGTAAGCAATAATTTGGGCGAGCCATTGCTTAGTATTTCGTCAGATTGTAACTACTGGCTTATATAATGAAGCCATAATTGTATAGAAAAAACATAGATATTAAGTTTGCTAATGTTGATGAACAAAAAAACAGTGAAAAGTCAGTGATGAAAACTTTCATTTTAAGCTATTGTGCTTATGTAATGATACTGTATAGTCGTGTTTGTTAACCTCCTTTAGAAAAATGGGTGTTTACTAACTTTTGTAGTTTGTTTATTTAAAAACTTATATTTTACAAGCAACTATTGTTTTACTTACTTGAAAGCTTTCCCCAATGTTCCTAACCCAACATCACTGGTTTCAATATCTAACTGTTGTGGATCAAGAGATGCCAAAAAAATTTCCTGTAAAAAAATAACTAAAGTTATTTGTCAGCTAAAAACTTTAGTATGCAAATTAAGTTAATAACTTTTATTCAGTAAAATGATGGCGGTATTGTATAAAACTTGTTGCTGGATGTTAAAACATAACAAAAAAAAAAAAAAATCAGCTGAAAACAACTTGAACAATGTAAAGCTAAAGCTATTACTAATTTCAATTAAAAAAAAAAAAAAACATATTTGAAACTACAGTAGAATGTTGATAATTCGGACTAACTGCGACTGTGGCTCATCCGGGTTTTCAAAAATCCAGGTTACCGGACACTAAGGAAAAATAAAAAGAAGACATTGTACTTACAGTAAAACTCCTTTATATTTACCAAAGAGTATTATGTTCAATATATGAACATATGTATTCTATACACAGTTAAACTTCATTGCAATTTATTTCTTGGCAAACAAATCTGTCAATTTTGGCTGTTTAATTTAGTGAGCTATTTTCATTCTTTGCGATCCCAAAGTCTTTTCAGCATAAGACGCACAAAACATTACATAAATTATTTTGTTTATCCGTAGGTCTTAAACGTATTTATTGTTCTGTTAGACCTTTTTGTACCGTACTTATTTGATTTTTGTTGTTTCTTATTTACTGGGTGTTTATTCTACTTCAAATCATTCCGGGTTAGCCAGATATCCAAGTTAACAGAGTCTGACTTATCGAGGTTCTACTGTAGTTACACTCAATTGTAAACCATTGTGTAGAAAATTTATTATTAAAAGGGTCTAGATCTGTAAAGAGTGTATTATCCTAGTCATCAATTTAAATAATGTAAAAGTTTGATACAGCATAGCAACTTTAAAATAAAATTTTTCTTAGTAAAATTGTATGGCTTCATGTCTACAACCATTTTAATTGATTCCATCTTTACATGAGCTATGAGGTTTTAACTAAAAACTTTTGTAAATATGTTACACTTGCCTATAGTAGCACTTACTTTTATAATTGTTGAGGATGGCTTTTAAGGGAGATGTGTTACAGTCTGAATTGACAATGGGACACATCTCCAGATACGGCAGTCCTCAAAATTTATAAAATTAAGTGCCACTATAGGCAAGTGTAACATATTACAAGTGTTTTCAATTACAGCCATTTGATCAGCAAATTAGATTGTTCTTTTTATCATGTATAAGGACAACGGAAATAAAATTTGAATCATATAAACTACAATCACATTATAAACAAATAAATTATATTACAAATAGTCAGAGAAGTTCTCCCAAAGTTTGTTTATTGAAAACTCATACAAATTGACAAAATCAGTATAAAAGAATAAAGGGACATCAGTATCAATACAAAATTAGGATCCTTAGGCTAAATCCTATCATTGATATTAACAATGTCGGTAACAAGAGAAATTTCAACAAGAATCATGAAACCGCCTACACACAGTGCACATTAATTAATTTCTAACACAGCTGATTAATAAAAAACTGAAAAAAAACTGGGAAACTGAAAAAATACAGCTAGGAACAGTATTAAGAAGAGAATATAATATGCATCGGATCTGATACAGGCAAGAGCAATGTGTTCAATTATTATGACAGACATTAATTAATTTCTAAAAACATTTTGTTTAAAAACTGTATGATTTATGAAATGAAACATCAACCATTTTACCAAAGTAATATAGGATAACTAATAACATATTTTAAACATAAACAAAAACTGTACTAAAGCAATGTCTACAAATGTTTTAACAGTTCAACTATATTCAACAAGAAGAAAAATAACAATATCAACAAAAATTTGAAATATTACGTAAAATAGTCAGAATATTTAAAAAAATTAACTATTCGGAGATTAAAGCATCTATTTCTTGAACAATTAAATTGAAACTCACAGCATCTGGCCGACAAACAGTATTGGCCAACTGGCGGCACAATGTTTTAAGAAACGCTGTTTTATCAGTGTCTTCCTCAATGATTGTAAAAGAATAAAGTTTCTCCTTCAGTTCCTGGTTACTTTTACACATCAATGCAAACACCTTATGGCAATCTGAAAAGTGAAAACAATCCGTTCAACCATCTCCAGATATACTACAGTATTAACAGATACGCTACATTTGGTGAGCTATCAACTGCATTTATGTCAATGGCCATGGAATATTTGTATTGGGATTAACAAAACTAGAACCTAAAAGAGAACTGGTATAAATCATTAGTTCAATCTTCACACACAGTATTTCTTTTATATTGCTAATTAATACTAATTTCAATGAAATAATGTTTACAGAACACTATATGTTATATTCACAGATGTTAATAAGTTATGACCAAACACAAGAACAATATTTATAAAAAATTTAAATAAATTCCTACTGAGGTTAACAAAGAAAATAATTTAATTTAGCTACCCTAAAGCACTATTTATGATATTGTGTGGTAACCATGGCAACAGTTTAAGTTTGTACAATGGAGGTTTCCATGACAACCAGATGGGGGGAACAATTCATATACATCTTTGAGAAATATATTTCTAGGTATTGGAAAGTTGATGCAGTGCAAAATAGATTTTGAACATGAAGATTCTCAGTTCAAATCTGACTGGACTCCACAAATTTTAAAATTTAATTATTGAATAAATAATTGAAAAAACTGTATTAACATCAATTGTTATCCATTAACAAGTTTAAAAAAATGTATTTGAACTTGTTTGGATGAATAGAAACATATTTTATTAACGACTGAAAATTTGTACAAAATATATATCAGGAGAGTATGAGTTAATAGAAGGAATTTTAAAAAGCATACTGATAATTTTGAAAGCATAAAAATATCTTTTTCATTTTTAACAGTGTTATCTATTTTAATGTTTTATTAACATATTGCGTGTCACATGGTTCGGATCAGTTCTAACCTTAACAAACATATATTTTAAAATTTAATGAACATTATTATTGATGATCGAAGTTAACTGCCATCTGTAATGGGCGCCATTAATAAAATCAAAAATGTTGCGGTAGATCTGAGGCATTACCATCTGACCCCAGTCACCTGTGTCGCTTGTAATAGACTATGTTTTGAAGATACATCATACCATTCTCCTGCCACTTAAACAAGTATCGTACATTCCATCAATACTGGGCTTGAAATACTTCAAGTTAGAAGAAAAAAAGTAATTCATTGTTACTTCCATCTTTTAATTTGGCTTTACACTTCATTTTCAAAATTAAACCCTTTTTTTTATAACAGATCAAATACATTTCGTAAACCACATCATAAAGTCAAACAGTACTTGTATAGTTGTAAGCAAAGTAAGATTGTATTTTTAGACGTTTTTGGCAATTAGAAAATAAGGTTACTTAACAAAACCAAAACAGACAAAATTGGGATTTTTTTTATCTCTCTATGGCATAAAGTAATTGAGATACTGATGGACAATGGTAGTGCACAGACACAATGTATTTGTTTAAAAAATAAATCCCTGTCAAGTTACGACAGGGTACGACTTTACAAAAGTAACTGCAAAAGAATGTTTAAGTCTGCAATCTATGGGTCAAATGTTGGAAACCTTCAATCTTCCAGTTTGCCATCTACAGTTACAAAAATTTAATATCCCATGTTTAACATTTTTTTGAACGACGTTTAAAAGCAAACATATACTTACCATCGGTTTCCTTAATGTCAATAACTCTTTTTATATGAGACAATGGTATCATTCGAACATGTTTCAATGGCTTTCCATTACTTAATTTTGCCGTACCACTTGTAGAATCTTTTGGACTTTTTAATGAGTTAAATGCCTTTGACCGTTTCTTACAAACCTGAAAATATGAAGGACAAACATGTAGTAAACATTGTTTGTTTCTATCTTGAACATAAGCTACTAGTATATATTTATACGCAATAACATATATAAAAAACATATATTACCATGCTAATACTTGCCTTTAAAAGTATATGCTAGCTTTACAAGCTAATATACGAGGTCTGTTCAAAAAATACATGGACTGTTTGAATTACGCGGCTCAAGTTAGTTTCAGGAGAATCCGCTTGGTGTCGCTAGGTTCGTATAAATCAGCTGATTAAAACGCGGTATTTCAGTCGCAGATATCTTCATTTGTTGATGAGTCACACGCAGTTTAGTAAAGAGTGTTTTTTTTCGTTTGTCGGATTTTAAAATGGACAGCCTGAAGGAGCAACGAATTGCTGAGAAATTTTGTGTAAAACTAGGGAAATCTGCAACAGAAACATTTGCCATGCTTAACACGACCTACGGCGATGTTGCCATGAAGCGTACTGCATGTTTCAAGTGGCATGAACGTTTCAAGGGTGGCCGACAGTCGATTGATGACGATGAGTGTCCTGGACGTCTTTCAACGTCAACTGACGATCCACACGTTGACAAAATCAACACCCTGGTGCGCAAAAATCGACGTCTGAACATTAGGGAGCTTTCCGAAGAGTGTGGGATATCAGTTGGATCTTGTTACGAGATTTTGACAGAAAAATTTAAGATGCACCGCATCGCTGCTAAATTTGTGCCACGCCTGATGACTGACGACCAAAAAGGCAATCGCGTCCGGGTTTGTCGGGAACTGCTTGATCGCTCAAATGAAGATGCGAACTTTTTGTCAAGAATTATAACCGGTGATGAATCATGGGGTCAAACTTCCCCACGACCCAAAAAAGCGCCAAGTTCGGTCGAATGTCAAGGTGATGCTGACAGTTTTTTTTTGATGCTAAGGGTGTTGTTCACTACGAGTACCTCCTTGAAGGCTCTACAGTCAACCAGATTACCTACATTGAAGTACTGAAACGTCTGAGGGACGCCGTCCGACGCAAAAGGCCAGAACTGTGCAGAAGTGATAACTGGTTTTTCCATCACGACAACGCTCCAGCTCACTCAGCACTCAGAACTTGTGAGTTTTTGGCCAAACACTCGATCACTGTTCTTTACCACCCCCCTCACCTGACCTTGCTCCTTGTGACTTTTTCTTATTCCCAAAACTCAAAAAACCCCTCAAAAGAAGATCTGAAACGATTTCAGAGATTAAGAGAAATGCGACGAAGGAGCTGAACGCCATCACAAAAGAAGCGTACCAGGACTGTTTTAACAAGTGGAAACACCGTTGGGATAAGTGTGTGTGTTGGAAAGGAGAGTACTTTGAAGGAGACCCAGACGTGTAACTTCCAAATAAAGTACTTTTTTTTTATGACCTCAGTCCGCGTATTTTTTGAACAGACCTCGTACTATAGTGGAAAAAATACTTTTTGTTTTAACGAGAAAGATCATTTCAGGAGTGCGCTTTTATTCTTTAATACTAAAACTTATCTTGACCACTAGAACAAGATCCACTTTCGGTTATTTAAATATAGATGAGGGTTAGGAAAGTAACAGTCCAAATTGATAATAGTGCACTTCTCCGAAAGAGCTGCCACCATAACAGAGTATAAGTTACTAAAGGCAAGTGATTACATACTATATGTCCAGATGTGTAAGTAAACTAGTACTCAAGTTGAAGATTGAATCATATAATATTCAAAACAAATTACCTCAACGATATCTGAAAATAGGAAAAAGGCTAAAGAATCTCCTCTGCCGCTAAGTCCATCAGTGAGTTCTATCATGTCACAGCGAGTTATAAAACTTCGATGAGATGACACCAGATGTGGCTATAACAAAATTAATATTAATTTATTACTAAAGTATATGACACCATTTAGCCATATTGTTTCAGTGACAAAAAAACATTTTTTTCTTATCTCGAATGGTGTAAGCCAAGGGAGAGCCATTGGAAGAAGAATATTATTAAAATAACTACTAACAAGTTTTTTATTCATTAATTTTGTTTATGTGTTTACAACTGTAAATTCATTATTTTATTCGTTCAAGTTCTTTAAAATATAAAAGCTAACGATACAAATAACATGATACAAAGATGGCAAGCAATGATTTTATAGCACTGAAACCTCAAGCTAAAAAAAAAAAACACCTGTATTGATGTGTTTTCAGACATAGTCTAAAAAATATTGATTGCAGGATTCTTACCCCAGTAAGGTGAAGAAGTGCGTTGTTAAACATAATAATGACAGTTTAGTGCGTAAAAATATCTGCTGACTTCAATATAAGAATCGCATGTGTCAGGTTTAGTTATAAGACCTTTACTTGTTGAAGATTATTTTCTAGTTTTGGCTATTTTTACAAGAAACTATCACTATTGTATATCTATAAGGAACAGTAAATTTAATGACATTTTTAGGTTTCTTATAAAATGCTTATAACTAAGTTGTCAGTGCCATTCAGGTTAATCTCTTACTCTTGTCTTCTAACACCTTATCATTCAGTTTTGCATTAGAGCTTGCACTGAGTGCGTAGGGCAATGACACTGAAATCTTGTGCTACCATAAGTAGCATTTTATTTATACATTTATTATTGTTATTAATTAATATTTTACCTATTTTAATTCATGTATATTCATTTTTAATAATTACAAATAATAAATTAAAAAATAATAAATTAGCACATCAGAATTCAATTGACGTGACCACTGAACTCAGAATTCCAGTAAACTCTCTACAATCCGGCCCCTCCAGTGATCAGGTGTTTTTGTCAAGGACAGAAGATGTAAACGTAACTCGTATATTTTTCACTGCATGTCAATGTTAATGTTTGAGTGACCATGCCGCCCGGTTCTAGTTGTGTAACTCGTGACATATACACGATTTCAAGCTGTATGTTGTTGCAGTAGTTATGTGAAATTCTGAATGTGAAGAGAATGTCGATGACGACTTATGTCAGCTACAAGGCACAACTACCGAAAAGCTCGCAGCAGACGTCACCACAGACAACGTATGTGAGTGGTTGGCTGGAGATGAGGAAAAGATACAATTTTTGACAGATTATGAAATTATTGAGGAGTTGGAGTAGAAGGAGGGAGAAAAGAGAGAAGAGGAAGAAGAAGACATAGTGCTTGTGCCTCTTCAGACGGTATATCAAGCCGCTGCCGTCAATTCATTCGCAACCTCAATTAATTTGGCAAAAGAAAATGGTGTTTCAGCAAGTGACACCTTAGTGTTGAAACGAATGCATGACAAAGTATCAATAGTGTCATTTCAAACCAAAAAGCTGAAAAAAATATAAAGCCTGCTGAAAAAATATAATTTTTAAGCCTGCTGACAATGTGAATTATGTAAGTTTAAATGACTTTTAAAACTGTATTGTAGGCTATATTTATTAAAAATATTTGATTTTACCGCTAAAGATAACGTAACCTTTTATTGCATAAGTACAAACCAGTGCATTCAATCTCGTTTTATCTTTCAAGTATAGCACAGGACTACTTCCCTATGCTTTCTTTAATTTAGTGCAATACACATAAATAATGTAGTCCAGTGTTTACAGTATTCCAGCAAGCAGTATCTGCCGGATTAGTTAAAATTTTTTGTAATTCGATCCCACTGAGAACACTAATAATTTATTGCTTAATATACAAACTCCTCATTTAAACCTTTCCTATAAAATCATTTACTATTTTAGATTTATTCCAATTTAAAAATTTCTCAAACATTCAAAGCTTTCTAAGAGAAATTAGCTTACTTTTTTCTAACCTGACGATTTCATATTTTTTACAACAAAATTAACCTACAACAAAAGTTTTTAATGCAAAATTTCATTCACTTACCGGGCAGTTATACAAACTCCTCATTTAAACCTTTCCTATAAAATTATTTACTATTTTAGATTTATTCCAATTTAAAAATTTCTCAAACATTCAAAGGTTTCTAAGAGAAATTAGCTTACTTTTTTCTAACCTGACGATTTCATATTTTTTACAACAAAATTAACCTACAACAAAAGTTTTTAATGCAAAATTTCATTCACTTACCGGGCAGTTATCAATATCATTAAAAATATCAAACATGACCATCTGGCCTTCGGTTTTTCTTTTGTCCTCATTAATGTGTGACATCACTTCACGCACTGTACTCAATGCTGCATCCAATGCACTGTGGTCAGGGTTGGTTTTTGCCGTGTGTTTCAATATGTCTACAGCAATATAAAAATACCTCATATTAGTACATTATGTAAATTAATTAATATTTCGACAATTTTTATTGAATAAAAACACTTTTAATAGAATATTTCAACATAATCCCTTAAGTAAAAATATTTCAAAGTACGCTTTGCCATCCTACAAAAAAGTCTCTAAATACATTTTTTGCTTTTATACTGGTTTCAAAATATTCAAATTTGAAACAAGAATACAAAAAAAATGAATACAAAAATGAATAGCAGCCATTGATTGTGAATTAAACATCAGAAGAAGCTATTTGCAATTTGCTAACATCACAATTATACAATACCAAACCTTTTATTTCGTCTATTCTTATTGAATAACTTAATTTATCTCTCAATGATTCTTCTTCAAAAACCAGTTCCAAGGATGACTCTCTATTCACACTTTTAAAGACCATCAGCAATTGATACAAACAAGAATAGTTTTTAAAATAATAATCATTTGATTTAGAATTGAAAACTCTGTTAAAGGATCATTATATCTCTAACTTTCACATATAAAATACCAATCTTACCATTTAAAAGTAAGGAAATACTGGGTAACCTTTGGACAGGGCGAATTAATAGTTCTTGAAGACTCTGACGTCCACATTCAGGCTTCGTTTGACAGATTTTGAGGAAAGCATGGAACCTGGGTTTAGATTGATCACATTTAACTAGCATTTCCTTCGTGTTCTCAAAAAAGTTTATAAATGGGGGATATGCCTTTTCTATATCAGGAGCCTGTACAAAAATCAAAACAAAATTAATTTAGATATTAATGTCTGCTCAAAAATTAAATGAATAGCTATGTAGAAATATGGAAGAGACAAATAACGTAGAGAACTTTTATAAAAATACAAATGGGGACCAAAACATTAAGATGGAATTGACTATGCATCACTCCCATAGTTCCCTATGTTGTGTTCAGTAGTTCTATGTAGTCAATATAACCAAAATCATCGCGTTTCGAGGTTGTACTACAATTCGTACTTATATTTTTCAATGCTGTTCAGCAGTGACTTTAATTTGTTTCACATCTAGAATTTCATTAAAATCTTTCCCATTTGGCTCACTTTTTTTGGGGGGGGGGGGGGAACGAAAAGAAATCATAAGGTGTGAGATGTGGTATGGTGGGTGACGAACCGTATTTGATAAAACGCACAGAAATTACTGTATAAACAAAAGCATTAGGGGGAGTAGTCAGTCCTATAAAATGGATCATTCGAAACAAACATTATTATGCAGCTGCTTCAAAATACTCAGACAAAAGATTTCGCTCATAATACTTGTTTGTGGTCATGAACATCATAAAAATAAATCACATTTCATTTTACAGGCCTTTATCAGGCATTACCTTTATTGTGAAGATTTGTTTCTTGAGGCTTTACCAATAACACGATTTATCTAATGTGACTGGTTAAAAGAGTTAGATAATTGTATGTGGTCCAAGAAGTCACAGTAAGCAGTGAACCAATACACCTTTTGATCAAAAGTCAAAAAGTGGGAAATGTATTTCGCCAAGATTCATCTTATTTGCAAATATTCAGATAAAATGCATTCTAATGAAGTCCACATAACATCAGGTAGTTATTCCAGTTTATCAAAGTATGCCCCATCTCAACTATTAGAGCATAGCAAACCATAGCAACTACTTAAGATGCACTTTTGTTGAGCAGTAAACAAAATGTCAATGTCGCAAACTTATCTCAACACCACCCGTTTAACAAAATCAAAAGGAATTGAAAAAATACAATGCACAAAAACTGTTATGGTTGCTCTAAACAACCTCCGTAAGTGACGGTCCATTTCCTACGAGGCGTGTCCAGAAAGTAAGTATACTGGAAGGGAAAACCTTTGGTTGAGGCGTATAGTGTGCAGCCCATACTTCATCTCCAGTGTCAATGAAGTGGCGAATTTCACCTCCATGAGGTTTGCAGCGCCTCACAAACTCTTGCCCGCCCTCCACTCGATTGAACTTGTGTTGGTCTGTTAGCTGATTTTGGAACCAACCTCGGGACATTTTCCAATATCCGAGGGTTTGTGTGATAGTTTCATATACACGAATATGGGGATTTGTGGAAACATTGCAGAAAGTTCATCCAGAGTCAATCTGTAATCCTCATGAAGCTCATTTTAGATTTTTTCCACAATTTTCACAATTGAAGATCTTTCGTTCCTCTGATTATCATGCACAGATGAATGACAATTTTTAAGCTTGGGACACCACTTGTACGACTCAGCTTTGTCACCACAAACAGATTGTTTCTAGTATAAAGCAAACTATATTAAAAATATATTATTGTTTTAGTTTTCAGGTTCTTTGACAAAAGATTAACTTAACAATAGTAATATTCTCCTGCAGCCCTGTTATTGCATAAAATGGTAAAACATTCTGCATATTTTAAAACATTTATTAATTCAGATGAACCCAAATTATACCCATATCTTATTATTTATTAAAAATATATTATTGAGGTTATAAATATTACATTTGTTTATAAATCACAATATAATTCAACAATATTGTATTTAATAACTTTATAAAATGCTTACAAATTTGAGAAATATATTTCCAATGCTGACTTCCTCTGTCCAATGTGTAGCTGCCCATTTGAGTTGTTCTAACATCTGACAATGTATTTGGTAAATAGGAGGTAAATGGCCAAATATTATTTTTAATTCTGTTGGATTTAGAAGCTGACCATCTGTTTCACACATTTCTTCCAACGGTGTTTTGAACAACTGCAAAAATAATATTTGCATAATAATAATATTGAAACTTTTAAATTTGTAAAATTAACATGCAACAAAGTTGGTAAAAAACTGCATAAAATATGGTTACCGTAGAATCTTGTTAATGTATCACAAAACAAACCAAAACCCCCTAATATTGTCTAACCATTAATATTTTTTAAAACAAAAATACAAAACTAATACTATAACAAAGATAGTTAGGACAATTAGAATAAATGCCACATTATATAAGCAGCATTCAATATACCCTAAACATTTAAACAAACTTTCTTAAATATTTTATGGTGTTTTTATTGAAATCCAAGATTTTATTAAATTATTCTATCCTAGGCCTAATTCATATAACCCATGAAAATTTGATCCGTCATGTGATTTTATGTTGTTCATCTAATGAAATCTTAAAATAAATACAATGATTCTAACCAAAATATCTAAACATACCATCTTCAAACAAAAATTAATATACATTCACAAAAAGCAACAATAGAAAAAGATGCAATTAACAAGGACAATACCGGCAATATCTAAAACAAGTAATACAAACAAAAATTAATTTACATTCGCAAAAAGCAACAATAGAAAAAGATGCAATTAACAAGGACAATACCGGCAATATCTAAAACAAGTAATACAAACAAAAATTAATTTACATTCGCAAAAAGCAACAATAGAAAAAGATGCAATTAACAAGGACAATACCGGCAATATCTAAAACAAGTAATACAAACAAAAATTAATTTACATTCGCAAAAAGCAACAATAGAAAAAGATGCAATTAACAAGGACAATACCGGCAATATCTAAAACAAGTAATACAAACAAAAATTAATTTACATTCGCAAAAAGCAACAATAGAAAAAGATGCAATTAACAAGGACAATACCGGCAATATCTAAAACAAGTAATACAAACAAAAATTAATTTACATTCGCAAAAAGCAACAATAGAAAAAGATGCAATTAACAAGGACAATACCGGCAATATCTAAAACAAGTAATACAAACAAAAATTAATTTACATTCGCAAAAAGCAACAATAGAAAAAGATGCAATTAACAAGGACAATACCGGCAATATCTAAAACAAGTAATACAAACAAAAATTAATTTACATTCGCAAAAAGCAACAATAGAAAAAGATGCAATTAACAAGGACAATACCGGCAATATCTAAAACAAGTAATACAAACAAAAATTAATTTACATTCGCAAAAAGCAACAATAGAAAAAGATGCAATTAACAAGGACAATACCGGCAATATCTAAAACAAGTAATACAAACAAAAATTAATTTACATTCGCAAAAAGCAACAATAGAAAAAGATGCAATTAACAAGGACAATACCGGCAATATCTAAAACAAGTAATACAAACAAAAATTAATTTACATTCGCAAAAAGCAACAATAGAAAAAGATGCAATTAACAAGGACAATACCGGCAATATCTAAAACAAGTAATACAAACAAAAATTAATTTACATTCGCAAAAAGCAACAATAGAAAAAGATGCAATTAACAAGGACAATACCGGCAATATCTAAAACAAGTAATACAAACAAAAATTAATTTACATTCGCAAAAAGCAACAATAGAAAAAGATGCAATTAACAAGGACAATACCGGCAATATCTAAAACAAGTAATACAAACAAAAATTAATTTACATTCGCAAAAAGCAACAATAGAAAAAGATGCAATTAACAAGGACAATACCGGCAATATCTAAAACAAGTAATACAAACAAAAATTAATTTACATTCGCAAAAAGCAACAATAGAAAAAGATGCAATTAACAAGGACAATACCGGCAATATCTAAAACAAGTAATACAAACAAAAATTAATTTACATTCGCAAAAAGCAACAATAGAAAAAGATGCAATTAACAAGGACAATACCGGCAATATCTAAAACAAGTAATACAAACAAAAATTAATTTACATTCGCAAAAAGCAACAATAGAAAAAGATGCAATTAACAAGGACAATACCGGCAATATCTAAAACAAGTAATACAAACAAAAATTAATTTACATTCGCAAAAAGCAACAATAGAAAAAGATGCAATTAACAAGGACAATACCGGCAATATCTAAAACAAGTAATACAAACAAAAATTAATTTACATTCGCAAAAAGCAACAATAGAAAAAGATGCAATTAACAAGGACAATACCGGCAATATCTAAAACAAGTAATACAAACAAAAATTAATTTACATTCGCAAAAAGCAACAATAGAAAAAGATGCAATTAACAAGGACAATACCGGCAATATCTAAAACAAGTAATACAAACAAAAATTAATTTACATTCGCAAAAAGCAACAATAGAAAAAGATGCAATTAACAAGGACAATACCGGCAATATCTAAAACAAGTAATACAAACAAAAATTAATTTACATTCGCAAAAAGCAACAATAGAAAAAGATGCAATTAACAAGGACAATACCGGCAATATCTAAAACAAGTAATACAAACAAAAATTAATTTACATTCGCAAAAAGCAACAATAGAAAAAGATGCAATTAACAAGGACAATACCGGCAATATCTAAAACAAGTAATACAAACAAAAATTAATTTACATTCGCAAAAAGCAACAATAGAAAAAGATGCAATTAACAAGGACAATACCGGCAATATCTAAAACAAGTAATACAAACAAAAATTAATTTACATTCGCAAAAAGCAACAATAGAAAAAGATGCAATTAACAAGGACAATACCGGCAATATCTAAAACAAGTAATACAAACAAAAATTAATTTACATTCGCAAAAAGCAACAATAGAAAAAGATGCAATTAACAAGGACAATACCGGCAATATCTAAAACAAGTAATACAAACAAAAATTAATTTACATTCGCAAAAAGCAACAATAGAAAAAGATGCAATTAACAAGGACAATACCGGCAATATCTAAAACAAGTAATACAAACAAAAATTAATTTACATTCGCAAAAAGCAACAATAGAAAAAGATGCAATTAACAAGGACAATACCGGCAATATCTAAAACAAGTAATACAAACAAAAATTAATTTACATTCGCAAAAAGCAACAATAGAAAAAGATGCAATTAACAAGGACAATACCGGCAATATCTAAAACAAGTAATACAAACAAAAATTAATTTACATTCGCAAAAAGCAACAATAGAAAAAGATGCAATTAACAAGGACAATACCGGCAATATCTAAAACAAGTAATACAAACAAAAATTAATTTACATTCGCAAAAAGCAACAATAGAAAAAGATGCAATTAACAAGGACAATACCGGCAATATCTAAAACAAGTAATACAAACAAAAATTAATTTACATTCGCAAAAAGCAACAATAGAAAAAGATGCAATTAACAAGGACAATACCGGCAATATCTAAAACAAGTAATACAAACAAAAATTAATTTACATTCGCAAAAAGCAACAATAGAAAAAGATGCAATTAACAAGGACAATACCGGCAATATCTAAAACAAGTAATACAAACAAAAATTAATTTACATTCGCAAAAAGCAACAATAGAAAAAGATGCAATTAACAAGGACAATACCGGCAATATCTAAAACAAGTAATACAAACAAAAATTAATTTACATTCGCAAAAAGCAACAATAGAAAAAGATGCAATTAACAAGGACAATACCGGCAATATCTAAAACAAGTAATACAAACAAAAATTAATTTACATTCGCAAAAAGCAACAATAGAAAAAGATGCAATTAACAAGGACAATACCGGCAATATCTAAAACAAGTAATACAAACAAAAATTAATTTACATTCGCAAAAAGCAACAATAGAAAAAGATGCAATTAACAAGGACAATACCGGCAATATCTAAAACAAGTAATACAAACAAAAATTAATTTACATTCGCAAAAAGCAACAATAGAAAAAGATGCAATTAACAAGGACAATACCGGCAATATCTAAAACAAGTAATACAAACAAAAATTAATTTACATTCGCAAAAAGCAACAATAGAAAAAGATGCAATTAACAAGGACAATACCGGCAATATCTAAAACAAGTAATACAAACAAAAATTAATTTACATTCGCAAAAAGCAACAATAGAAAAAGATGCAATTAACAAGGACAATACCGGCAATATCTAAAACAAGTAATACAAACAAAAATTAATTTACATTCGCAAAAAGCAACAATAGAAAAAGATGCAATTAACAAGGACAATACCGGCAATATCTAAAACAAGTAATACAAACAAAAATTAATTTACATTCGCAAAAAGCAACAATAGAAAAAGATGCAATTAACAAGGACAATACCGGCAATATCTAAAACAAGTAATACAAACAAAAATTAATTTACATTCGCAAAAAGCAACAATAGAAAAAGATGCAATTAACAAGGACAATACCGGCAATATCTAAAACAAGTAATACAAACAAAAATTAATTTACATTCGCAAAAAGCAACAATAGAAAAAGATGCAATTAACAAGGACAATACCGGCAATATCTAAAACAAGTAATACAAACAAAAATTAATTTACATTCGCAAAAAGCAACAATAGAAAAAGATGCAATTAACAAGGACAATACCGGCAATATCTAAAACAAGTAATACAAACAAAAATTAATTTACATTCGCAAAAAGCAACAATAGAAAAAGATGCAATTAACAAGGACAATACTGGCAATATCTAAAACAAGTAATACAAACAAAAATTAATTTACATTCGCAAAAAGCAACAATAGAAAAAGATGCAATTAACAAGGACAATACCGGCAATATCTAAAACAAGTAATACAAACAAAAATTAATTTACATTCGCAAAAAGCAACAATAGAAAAAGATGCAATTAACAAGGACAATACCGGCAATATCTAAAACAAGTAATACAAACAAAAATTAATTTACATTCGCAAAAAGCAACAATAGAAAAAGATGCAATTAACAAGGACAATACCGGCAATATCTAAAACAAGTAATACAAACAAAAATTAATTTACATTCGCAAAAAGCAACAATAGAAAAAGATGCAATTAACAAGGACAATACCGGCAATATCTAAAACAAGTAATACAAACAAAAATTAATTTACATTCGCAAAAAGCAACAATAGAAAAAGATGCAATTAACAAGGACAATACCGGCAATATCTAAAACAAGTAATACAAACAAAAATTAATTTACATTCGCAAAAAGCAACAATAGAAAAAGATGCAATTAACAAGGACAATACCGGCAATATCTAAAACAAGTAATACAAACAAAAATTAATTTACATTCACAAAAAGCAACAATAGAAAAAGATGCAATTAACAAGGACAATACCGGCAATATCTAAAACAAGTAATACAAACAAAAATTAATTTACATTCACAAAAAGCAACAATAGAAAAAGATGCAATTAACAAGGACAATACCGGCAATATCTAAAACAAGTAATACAAACAAAAATTAATTTACATTCGCAAAAAGCAACAATAGAAAAAGATGCAATTAACAAGGACAATACCGGCAATATCTAAAACAAGTAATACAAACAAAAATTAATTTACATTCGCAAAAAGCAACAATAGAAAAAGATGCAATTAACAAGGACAATACCGGCAATATCTAAAACAAGTAATACAAACAAAAATTAATTTACATTCGCAAAAAGCAACAATAGAAAAAGATGCAATTAACAAGGACAATACCGGCAATATCTAAAACAAGTAATACAAACAAAAATTAATTTACATTCGCAAAAAGCAACAATAGAAAAAGATGCAATTAACAAGGACAATACCGGCAATATCTAAAACAAGTAATACAAACAAAAATTAATTTACATTCGCAAAAAGCAACAATAGAAAAAGATGCAATTAACAAGGACAATACCGGCAATATCTAAAACAAGTAATACAAACAAAAATTAATTTACATTCGCAAAAAGCAACAATAGAAAAAGATGCAATTAACAAGGACAATACCGGCAATATCTAAAACAAGTAATACAAACAAAAATTAATTTACATTCGCAAAAAGCAACAATAGAAAAAGATGCAATTAACAAGGACAATACCGGCAATATCTAAAACAAGTAATACAAACAAAAATTAATTTACATTCGCAAAAAGCAACAATAGAAAAAGATGCAATTAACAAGGACAATACCGGCAATATCTAAAACAAGTAATACAAACAAAAATTAATTTACATTCGCAAAAAGCAACAATAGAAAAAGATGCAATTAACAAGGACAATACCGGCAATATCTAAAACAAGTAATACAAACAAAAATTAATTTACATTCGCAAAAAGCAACAATAGAAAAAGATGCAATTAACAAGGACAATACCGGCAATATCTAAAACAAGTAATACAAACAAAAATTAATTTACATTCGCAAAAAGCAACAATAGAAAAAGATGCAATTAACAAGGACAATACCGGCAATATCTAAAACAAGTAATACAAACAAAAATTAATTTACATTCGCAAAAAGCAACAATAGAAAAAGATGCAATTAACAAGGACAATACCGGCAATATCTAAAACAAGTAATACAAACAAAAATTAATTTACATTCGCAAAAAGCAACAATAGAAAAAGATGCAATTAACAAGGACAATACCGGCAATATCTAAAACAAGTAATACAAACAAAAATTAATTTACATTCGCAAAAAGCAACAATAGAAAAAGATGCAATTAACAAGGACAATACCGGCAATATCTAAAACAAGTAATACAAACAAAAATTAATTTACATTCGCAAAAAGCAACAATAGAAAAAGATGCAATTAACAAGGACAATACCGGCAATATCTAAAACAAGTAATACAAACAAAAATTAATTTACATTCACAAAAAGCAACAATAGAAAAAGATGCAATTAACAAGGACAATACCGGCAATATCTAAAACAAGTAATACAAACAAAAATTAATTTACATTCACAAAAAGCAACAATAGAAAAAGATGCAATTAACAAGGACAATACCGGCAATATCTAAAACAAGTAATACAAACAAAAATTAATTTACATTCACAAAAAGCAACAATAGAAAAAGATGCAATTAACAAGGACAATACCGGCAATATCTAAAACAAGTAATACAAACAAAAATTAATTTACATTCACAAAAAGCAACAATAGAAAAAGATGCAATTAACAAGGACAATACCGGCAATATCTAAAACAAGTAATACAAACAAAAATTAATTTACATTCACAAAAAGCAACAATAGAAAAAGATGCAATTAACAAGGACAATACCGGCAATATCTAAAACAAGTAATACAAACAAAAATTAATTTACATTCACAAAAAGCAACAATAGAAAAAGATGCAATTAACAAGGACAATACCGGCAATATCTAAAACAAGTAATACAAACAAAAATTAATTTACATTCACAAAAAGCAACAATAGAAAAAGATGCAATTAACAAGGACAATACCGGCAATATCTAAAACAAGTAATACAAACAAAAATTAATTTACATTCACAAAAAGCAACAATAGAAAAAGATGCAATTAACAAGGACAATACCGGCAATATCTAAAACAAGTAATACAAACAAAAATTAATTTACATTCGCAAAAAGCAACAATAGAAAAAGATGCAATTAACAAGGACAATACCGGCAATATCTAAAACAAGTAATACAAACAAAAATGTGTAAAGTCAATTCTTATTTAGGTCAACCAAGAAAAATTTTATTAGTTACTTTTTATTAAATAATTACAAGTGACTTAACCTATGCGTTAAAACAGCTGTTTTACCCCAATCATATAACATAAAATCACACCTATAACTTAAAACCAGCTATTTTATGAAATCATGTTGTCATTTATTTTAAGCCAAATGGGACAAAATAACTACATTGCATACCTTCCCCCTTTTGTTAAAAGTTTTTCTCGTATCAAAAACTAAAATTAATTATAATCACTTAAACAATAGTTTATGACTATCCGAACTTTATATTTAGTAAATTTGTTAAAACTTACTGAGACAGAACGTTTTCGATCGCTATGTGCCGATCTTCATCGGTGTCTTCTGCTTGAAGATGTTGGGTCAAGCGGTGACGGTTTTAAAGGTAGGTCTTCGATAGTATCAAAGAGTATGTGTGATTTGTATTGTGTTTGTTCGTATAATATGTTTGTATTTTGGTTTTTGTGTGTCTGTAAATTTCATATTGTTCTAGTGTGTTGAGATGTAATCCTTTTTTGTTGATGTGTAGGATTTCTAAATTATGATAAATGTCTGTGTATTTGTGTCCTGTTTCTTTTAAGTGATTGTAAAATGTTGAGTTGGTGTTATGTTTGTGCTCTTCGGCTCTTTGTTTAAAGCTGCAACCTGTTTGTCCAATGTAGAATTTGTTACATTCGTCGCAGTTTAGTTTGTATATGCCTGGTGCTTGTAGTTTATCTTTGTTGTTGGTGTTGTGTTGTATTTTGTATTGTAATTTGTTATTGGTTTTGTATGCTATTTTGTAACCTATTTTACAATACCTAAATTACAATACTAAATACAACACAACACCAACAACAAAGATAAATTACAAGCACCAGGCGTATACAAACTAAACTGCGACGAATGTAACAAATTCTACATTTGACAAACAAGTCGCAGCTTTAAACAAAGAGTCGAAGAACACAAACATAACACCAACTCAACATTTTACAATCACTTAAAAGAAACAGGACACAAATACACAGACATTTATCATAATTTAGAAATCCTACACATCAACAAAAAAGGACCACATCTCAACACACTAGAACAATATGAAATTTACAGACACACAAAAACACAAAATACAAACATATTAAACGAACAAACACAATACAAATCACATACTATTTGATACTATCGAAAACCTACCTTTAAAACCGTTACTGCTTGACCCAACATCTCCAAGCAGAAGACACTGATGAAGATAGGCACATAGCGATCGAAAACGTTCTGTCTCAGTAAACTTTAACAAATTTACTAAATTTAAAGTTCGGATAGTTGTAAACTATTGTTTAAGTGATTATAAGATTCACCAAATGTAATGGACTACAAAATTCAATAAAATTCATTCATTATTAAAATTAATTAATAAATTATTAGTTCAAAATAACACTATTAACAACAATCGTCATCCACTATAAGTTTTTAAAAGTGTATTTGAAGTTGAGTGGATGAATAGAATATTTTGTTAAAGATTGAAAATTTGAATAAGATATATACAGGATGTTCATGAAGATAGGCAGAAACTTTGGGAGTTCATTCTACATGTAAAAATAATGAACAAAGTTAATATAAACATGACTCCGGAAATGCTTCGTTAGCGAGTTACGGCTAGCAAAATATTTCAACCGGATTTCAACTCATCATGTAAAACAAGTTCCTCCTGAAATTCTAGTAAGGTAGATTAAGGGAGCGAATCCAATTGTTTCTTAAGGTTTTTGACCTGATAAATTGAATAAAACAGGTTCCAGTACAGAAATTTGAGTATTTTTGCAAAAACTAGTGTCAAATGTGAAAAATGGAGTGAAAAAACACATTTTTTCATTTTTGGGCAACAATAACTTTGTTATTTTACCAACAGATCAAAATCTTTAATAAAACTTGTAGAAATTTTTTTTGTGGGCAAAATTATTTAAATAAAGAACACAGAAAGCGAATAGATGTTTGATTAAATGAATTTTTATTTATATTCTTCTATCGTTTTTGCATTCCTTTTTTCTTCATAGGTTCTTTCTAAAAGCCCTGAGTTTTGAAATTAGCCTACCTCAGAAGTGTTTTTTTATTTAATATCTAGATCCTGTAAAAGTAATGCATTGCTGATATAATTTTATTTTTCTTAGGGAAATTTAGGTTTTACTATAAATAGATAAATGAAACATACTGTGAACATTGGGTGATACTGTTTATCTTAGAAGATAAGCCTGCAGATCAAGAATCATCTCAATGGATAACCACTCACCCTAATGCTGTTTACACAATGACAGATTGAAATGAGAAAGTAGCAAAATTAAAGGTCAGTAGGATGATTCACAACTTGGCAAAATTTCAGATCAATTATTTTGTGTTTACGTGTAGTGTGACAGTGTTTATGTGCCTTGACTGTAAGAAGAGGAAGCCCAAATAATTCTTGCAAAGTTGTATCATTGTGATAATTTAGTCAGTAAACTTAGGAAGGTAAGTAAAATCTTCCTAAACTATAACAACAACCACAGATAGGTAAATTAGTCCACTCTGGAGGTAGCATCTATAGTAGCAAGTTGTTATATTATAGTGTGTTAAATGCTCAGAAACTTATTCTATTTATGTATATGTATGTATATATTTTGTTCCAGAAACATATGTAGAATAAGAACGAATAACTTATATAAATAGATTTCTCAAAATGATTATTTATAAATGAGGTACAGTGAGTTGAAGACATTTTCAAATTTTAAAGATAAGTATAATTAGCAGTAATTATGTTTTCTTTACAGCAATGTAAATATTTTATGAGATGGATCATTTAGTTTATTTATATAAAGATATAAGTTTTTAAATTGATAAAAAAATGATAATTTATAAAATTTTTTCAAAATTGCAAAAAAAACAGATAATACAAGATTATTAAAAATGAAATATACATAAACTCTATGTGTTATACATACAAAGCATATATACGGGAGTAAGCAAAATTCTAAGTGATAGAATAATGGAAAGATCTGTTTATAAATACAATAAAGCTAGACACTTACCATCATTATTGTGTTTAGAATATTCACGTAGTTAGATTCTGTCTGAACTAGCTCCAAGAACACTTGGTGTCTTGGGCTCAGTACTTTCCTCGGTGTGTCGCCACTAACAGATTCCACTTCAGCTGCAAAAACAAATAAATCAACAAAGTTCAAACTTTTCAAGGCAAAATTCAAACTTTTCAAGGCAAAATTCATATAACTCTAAAAGGAATATTTTATGTTTTGTGAAATCTCTTTATTATTATGATTTTGCTATTAGATGATTTAACATGGTTCTTTTATTTCAAATTCTAAACAATATAGTATAGAATTGTATAAACTATTTCATTCTTTACAATAGAAGCTGAATTAAGATGTGGTATTAACTTCAGTGCAAGATGAATGTCAAGCATGCACTTGTGGGGATATATAAAACTAATGATCTATAACTTCACTGTAATATAGAACTATTGTAGAATATTCCAACTATTAAAAACAATCTAATACTCACTCTCATTAAGATGTGCTCCAGGACTCGGTGTACAGTCTAAGAACGACCCACTCATACTAAGCAATCCCGCATCGCTTACTGATGACCTACGCTTT